>CM052894.1:760024-780711 GCA_028534135.1 Potos flavus
GCTGAGGCAGCAGTGGGGGGGTGGGGGAGTGCAGGGCAGTGTCGATACACACGCCCACCGTCCCTGGTCCACATCGTTGTCTAAGGCCAGCTCTCTGCATAGGCAGCCTGTGTCAATGGCTAAAACCCTGCTTAGGAGTATGGGGTGAGGGCTCCCATCCCTGGCGTCTTTGCCTTTTCTCTGCATGTTGTAGGCACACCTCTTTCAGGGGGCCCACCTGGGTGGCCTTCTGGCTGAGTGTGGCTTTGGGGCCAATGAGCATCCTCAGAGGCTACAAGCCCTTCGCTCACTCAGACCCTGACCACCACCTGCATCAGCAGCTGCGTGGGAGCCGGGCTGTCCCCACTGCAGGGCCCAACCTGGAGGGCAGCCGGCAGGGGGGAGCACGGGAGCCAGAGACCAGAGCAGGGCAGAGTCTGCTGGACCACTGAGCAGGGGGACACCACCCCGGAGCCCAGAACCTGTCTGCTCCGAAAGCCCTCCATCTGGAGTGTGAGCTTTGGCCCCCAGGGCAGGGATCTTTCACCGTCCCCTAGTCCTGTAGCAGTCAGCCAAGGTCGGGATGGTGACCAAATGCTGTAGGCACAGAGGTGAGCTCTGCCCCTGGGGCACAGGACACCCTGACTCAGGCCAGAGCTCACACCGCCTGCTCCTGGGGGAGCCAGTCAGGGGCCCGTGAGCTCCCGCCCCCATGCAGACAGGAAGCAGGGGAGGCTGAGCAAGCGGCCTCAGGGAGAACCTACTGGAACACGGCTGCACTGGGCTGAAGGGCTCCCCATTGGGTGAGCGGCCGGGCCAGGAGGTGACGACGCCCCGAGGCCCCAGCCCGGGCAGAGTGTCATCGGCTCTGCCTTCCCCAGGGGACCCATCCCTCTGCAGCCCAGGTACAGCCGCGACGACGGGTGCTGCCTGCCAGGGAGGACGGGGTCTGCTCTGCCCCACCAGCCTGTGCTCAACTCCGAGGGCCCTGCCTCCTGAGCACACGGAGGTCTGGGGTTCTGGCGCCGCTGCAGCCGCTTTGGAGGCCGCGGGCCGCTCTGGGGCGGTCTGCGCACGGACGCACTGGCTCTGAAGGCAGCAGGGGCTAGGCCGTCTTTGTCGCCGGCCTCATAAGCCGGGCCGCTCTGAGCTCCAGGAATGAAGCTCCAGGCTCAGGCTCCATGGGGCACAGTCCCGGGTCATGGGGTGCCCATGAAATACACCCATATGTCCCCTGCGACCACCGAAGGGATGCCCTCCAGGCCCATCGGCAGGAAGTGCCAAGCTTTCCCCAGGGTCCCCTGAGCGTAAAACCTGAAGGTGTGTCCTCCAGTCCCCGAGAGCCTCTGTCCCCATGCTCTGAGGCCCCTTGATGGGTACAGGGCTGGGGAGGGGCCCTCAACTGAACTGGACAGAGCGAGGCTCATCCCACATCCGCTCTGGGACCCTGGGCAGGTGTCCTCTTGCACCTCAGTTTCTCCAGCTGTGAATCAGAAGGTTAACCAGTACGGTCCCCGTGACGGAGCCTAATAACTCAGGGCGGGACCCCATCCCTGCTATTGGCTGATGCCCGACGGCCTCCAGCCCCGATGGGGCCCGGGGTCTGGGGGAGGGGCAGATACCGCCAGCGGAGCCTCCCCCCACCCCCGGGAAGGGTGGGCAAGGAGAGAAGCGTCCCCGCCGACACAGGGCCCTGCACGTGTCACAGCCGCCGGGAAGAACTAGTCCCGAGAATATGTGTGAGTACCTGGGCTGTGGTATCTGTGAGCGAGTGAGAACGTGCGTGTGTGTGTGCAAGCGTGCATGCGTTTGCTTCTTTTTCTCCTCCTACTTCATGAAGTACACTAATTTGACTAAATGCCTGGCTCTTTCTTAAAACAGTGATCAGGATGGGGAGCCGAGGTGTCTTAGGACTAGCTGTAGACTATACTTACTAGTGTACCTTAGGAGGAAAAGAAGTTCTGGATGGTGGAGGGGGGCTGCCTTCTAGCACAGTTCAGCTGCTCACTGGGCAGGGGACTCAACGAGTGCAAGATGACGGATAAAGGGCAGACGGAAGATGGATGGGTGGGTGGATGGATGGATGGAGGATGGATGGATGGAGGATGGAGAATGAATAGATGGAGGATAGATGGAGGGAGGATGGAGTGTGGATGGAAGATGAATGGATGGATGGAGGATGGATGGAGGATGGATGGAAGATGGACAGAGGATGGATGGATGGAGAATGGAAGACGAAGGATGGATGGACAAAGGATGGAGGATGGATGGATAATGGAGTGTGGATGGAGGATGAAGGACGGATGGATGGAGGAAGGATGGAAGATGAATGGATGGATGGAGGATGGATGAATGGAAGATGGAGAATGAATAGATGGAGGATGGATGGAGGGAGGATGAAGGATGGATGGAAGATGGACAGAGGATGGATGGATGGAGAATGGAAGACGAAGGATGGATGGACAAAGAATGGAGGATGGATGGATAATGGAGTGTGGATGGAGGATGAAGGATAGATGGATGGAGGATGGATGGAAGATGAATGGAAGATGGACAGAGGATGGATGGATGGATGGAAGATGGAGAATGGAAAACGAAGGATAGATGGACAAAGGATGGAGGATGGGTGGATAATGGAATGTGGATGGAGCATAAAAGATGGTTGATGGAGGACAGATGGAGGATGGAGAACAGATGGATAGAGAATGAAGGATGGATGGATGGTTGGAGAATGATGGATGGATGGATGGATGATGGATGGATGGAGGATGGATGGAGAATGGATGGAGGATGGATGGACGGATGGATAAATAGAGAATAGAAGATGGATGGGCATGGAAGGAGGGATGAAGGATGGAAGGAAGGAGAATGGAAGGAGAGATGGATGGAGGATGGGTGGATGGATAAATGGAGGATAGAAGATGGATGGATGGGGATGGAAGGAGGGATGAAGGATGGAGGGATGGATGGAGGATGGGCGGATGGAGGATGGGTGGATGGAGGATGGAAGGAGGGATGAAGGATGGACAGACAGATGAAGGGATGATGGTTGGAGGGTAAAGTGTGGAGGGAGGGATGGATGGGTGGAGGATGAAGCGGTACAGTCACACAGTAATCAGTATTCTTTGAGGAGTTTGCTAAAGAAATTGGAACTGTACCCTAAATAAGATTTACAGATTATTTATGGCCTCTGCCCTTCCCCCAAAGCCAAGGAAGTGGGAACCCCTAAGAGTCTGGGATACCTACAGTACTGGAAGGAGCTGCAGCCCCCACCCCCATCGAGGTGTGGAAAGGCTTAAAGACTGACCGGCCATCCAGAAACTGGGGACACGTGGCCAGAAGCATCATGGCCGGCGGAACTGGGTGTGCACAGCAAAGGGCCCCCAAACTGGCCGAGCAGAGGCCCCGAGCCCCGTGCTTCTGGGTACGAGCCGCCACCCAGTCGGGTGCAGGAACACGAGAACGGGGCAGGATTCCTCCCAAATTCCAGGGGCCTCGGAGGAGGGAGCAGGCGGGCGGGGCAGCCGGGGCAGACTGGAGGGACTCACGGGGGTCCCTGGACGCTGGGGGGCTGGCGGGGTGGGGCGCTGGCATGAGGAGGCATGCACAAGTCAGGAGAGCGACATACACTTACGGCGTTATCCCCCAGGATGTCCAGCTGCTTCATGAGCTCCGACACCAGGATGTCCTAGAGGCAGAGGGAGGGACACCGGAGGTGAGTGCCGGCAGGGTGGGGTGGCGCGGGCTGCAGGGGCGGAGGGTGGGGGCTTACCGTCACGCCTTCGGCCTCGCAGTAGGCCTGGAGGGGGCTCTTCCCGTCTGCGAAGGGCGTGTGGTGGAAGTTGATGGCTGGAGACTTCCGCTCCCTCTCCTAGGACAGAGAGCAGGAGGCTGGGCACGGGGCCTGAGCTGGGGGCCACCCGGGGACAGGGTGGACACACAGGGGCCAGCGAATGTGGTCGGCATTTGGGAAACAAAGGCCAGGGGCGGAGAGGGCCCCTGCGCAGATGCTGGTGGGAGTGAGGACCCCCCAGCCCGGACAGGCTCGGCTCCTCCACCCCCACCCCTGCTGCTGACCTGCTGGTCCGCCATGATTCCCCTGGGCTGTCGGGAGGCTCAGGGAGCCGTGTCGCCCTCCACGGGCCGACCAGAGCGAGCCCCTGAGGACAGTGGCTGGCGGTGCTGCCCCCCCCCAGGGCCACATGCAGAGCCCTGGGGGCCAAGGGGCGGTCATGCATGCACACGCACGCACATGCACATGTTCGCGCCACCAGGGCCATGAGCTCCTGGTCCCCGGGGTCCTGAGGGTGGCCGGGACTAAGGAGGAGGCCCCAGAGCTGTGTGGCCACCAGCAGGGCAGACGCCAGCCCCAGCCACGTCCTCACAGGCGGACCACACCCCCCAGCTGCCCTCTGGCCTCAGAGACGCCCTCCCGGCCAGGAGTGACCGCGGAAGGTGGTCACGCCCGTCACGTCACGGCAGCCCCACGCCCGTCCACGTGTGGCTGGACCCTTCCCCGAGGGAGCCTGGCACCCGCTTCCTCCTCTGCAGGAGGCCGAGGTCACAGCGGAGGACGGGGCTCAGGACAGCCACGCCCAGAAGGGCGTCTGGTCACCGCGTGGCCCCCAGCCGCCCGCCCGCGGCCACATAAGCGAGCATGGAGCGAGCGGCCGCTGGCTGACCACCGCGGTGGGGTGTGCGTGCCCCGCTCAGCTCCGCGGCCACCACCACAGCGCCACGGGCACAGCCTTCATCGTCCAGCCCGACGGGTCTGGAAGCAGACGCTCCCGTCTCGCTCATCCTGGGCCTTCCTCCATGGCCCTTGTGCAGACAGCTGCCTCCTGTCCACCCCCCTGGGGGCCACGAGCAAGGACCCAGGTCAGGGAGGCCGGGCCCGTCCCGCTGTCGCAGCAGCTGTGCCCCAGCAGCCAGCCCCCACGCCCGCGGCGCACCTCGAGTTCCAGGATCCGGAACTCCAGCAGCTCGTTTTGGTCCCTCGCATCCTGGACCTCGTGTTTTAACCGACCCTCTTCTGCTTCCATTTGTTTAATCTGTAAAGTAAAAGGCAGATGAGACACTGAGGTCACGTGAGGTCCACTCCCGGCTTTCCCAACAGCTTCTGGCCACCCGTGGGGACGGCTGACCCGCCCCAGCACCCAGAGCCCTCACTCCAGATGGAGTTGGCTCATCAGGGTGGGGGGACGCAGGGAGAGGTGCAGGGGGCGAGGAGCCCTGGACGCCCCCGGAGCGGCCCTGAGCCCGGCCCGGCTGTCTGAGCAGAGACGGGGAAGAGAAGGGGCCCGTCAAGGGAACAGCCGATAAGATGTCCTGGGGCACGCGGCCTTGTGAGGACAGGGAAGGGCACGCCAGATGGCCCGGGCCATCCCCTGTGAACTGAATTTGGGGAGCTGAGTGCCCTGCTGAGATGCTCGGGTGGCTGGAGGCAGATCGGGGGTCCAGCATCTGTCAAGGTGCCGTCGGAGGCGGGCTCCTTCCACGGCGCCCGGGGTCACGCCGCACAGCCACGGCCGTGGGCAACCCCCACCGGGAACGTGACCCTGTGCGCGTGGTAGCCAGAGAAAGGCACAGGTTTAAAGTATGCACCGAGCATTACAAGTGTGCACACAGTGTTTGCACGCATACATGAGCATCTATGTGTGCAGAGAAGTGCTTAAGTGTGTGTGCAAACAGCACATATGTACACTAATGTGTGTGCAAGGCACGTGTAAGGAGTAGGTGTGCACACAAGCATTTGTGTGTACACGTATTTTGTGCACACAGAAGCGTTCATGTGCCTGTGTTATGTGCCCACGTGAGCATTTAAGCGTGCACGTGTTTGTGTGCACACGAGTGAATGTTACACAAGTGTGTACGTGTGCATGAGAGCAGCACAAACACAGCTGCCGTGATTCAGGAATCTGTGGACAGTCCACGGGAAGCGTGCCGGCGTCACGCACGATGCAGACCTAACAGCCCCGAGGAGGGCCCCGTGTGGGCCCGGACTGTGGCCCACGGGCTTGGTTTGGAGGCTGCCGGTCTGCGCGAGGCTCGGTCACGGTGGCGCCGCTCAGGCTCGTGAGGACGCGCGGGGCTGGCTCTTCTCTAGGAGGGCTGTGGCTGCCCGTCCTCGGCCCAGGACGAGGCCTGTGGCTGGGGGGGAAGGGCTGCACGCAGCACCCTGACGGGCAGGACGATGGCCCTGGTGGCCTTCCTGCCTCTGAACCCGTAGCCCCAGCTCCCGCCCGGGTGTGAGCGCCCCACGCCAGCAGCTCTGGGGTGCTACCCACTGGGGACCATCCCAAGCTGTGCAGGTGTCATCTGAGGAGCGGGGCACAGGGTTCGGCCCCCCGAGATCGGGCTGAACGAGGGAGCACGTGTGCACAATGGGCGTCTCACCCGCCGGAAGAAGGACAAGCGAGGCGGCTCCGGGCAGGAGCTTGGGCGCTAATGGGAACGGGCCAGCGGGCACCGTGTTTCCTGCCCCATCACATAAAATCATCCAGCCCACAGAGCCCCAGCTGGGGGTGGGGTGCAGGGACGACAGAGTTTTGGGGCTTCCTATTAACCGGAAGCCAGGAGAGCCTATGGCCAGGGCCGCGGCCAGGGAAGCTCAGGGGACGCCAGACACACAGCCGCTGGGCGGGCCCAGCTCCGTGGACCCTCCCAGGACCTCCTCCCGGAAGAGAGCTCCCAGGAGCGTGGGGTGGGGGGCTGCTTTCTCAGGACGTGGGGCGTACCTTCTCCACAAGCTCTTGGTTCCTTCGATACAGTGCCTGCTTCTCTTCAATCCACTTCATGTCCTTGAAAATAGAATTAAATTGGAGAAATAAATACACCGCGGGATCACCGCAAAGCCAACACTTAAATCACAGTTCAGCTGAATGGAGGAGGCAACCCCCAGCCTCTGCGGCGGGCTCCTGGCCACCGCTCCCGTGTGCAGCGAACGAAAGCCCACGATCTGCCCCGGAGTTCCCGGGGCGGCCCGGCCGGACAGCAGATGGAGGCAGCCCCGCTTCCGTGGGACCCCTCGCTCCACCATGTGGCCAGCACTCCCGGCCCACGCCTGCCCACGCCAGGCACCGGGGGCACATGGAGCCATGTGGGTGTCACGGTCCAGGGACCTTGACACGGAGCCAGCAGGACCCTGGGTCCCTCGGGGCGTGTCCTGTCCATTCACGCTCAGATGCACGGACGGAGGCCTGCTTCTGGGCTCTGGTGAGAGATGTGTGTGCACGCCCCACCGACCCGGCCACAAGGTCAGGTGTCCCCGGGAGCCCTGGTGCTCCCTCCCGAGCAGCATCCTCAGTGAGCCTTCGGGAGGAGCGCCCGCTGCCCCACACGCTCCCCTTCCTTCCAGGTTCTCCAGCAAAGTCACCCGGGAAGTTTGGGGGTTCAGGTAGGCCCCTGAAAGGCAGCCACACCGTCTTCCTGCTCATGTCCCGACTGCCCCGCCGCTGCTCTTCTCCGGCACAAGCGCCGGCGTGGGGCCCAGGCGCCCCACTCACCAGGTCCAGGCAGGGTCCGTGAAGGCCGCGTGCAGCACAGCCCCTGAGCACCATTCCCGCAGCCCGAGTGCCGGGGGCCCCGGGGAATGGGGCACGAGCCGGCCCTGCGTGTCTCTGGTAACCAGCTGACAGGTGCCCAGCACGGAATCCGGGGGTGCGGGCAACGGGACCCCGTGTCACCGAGGTCCTCCTCTCGTCCCTCCTGCCGTCCACCCAGTGGTGAACACATCGAGGACCACCGTGGGTCTGCGCTGGCTGGATGGCGAGCCAGGTGCGTTCCCGTGCAGACCCTCCCGGCCCGACGCGGCCGTCCTCCAGCCTCATCTTGGGTCCACCTGCAGCCGCGCCGTCTGGCAGGTCAGAAGCTCATGGCCACGGACGATGGACACCGTCCCCCAGGATTTGAAGAACCCAGAGGGGGCGATGGACATGGGGATGAGGGAGTGACCGGCGGTTTCCAAGGGCAGCCCTGGCCCTGGGCTGGGGGGAGAGACGGGGCCCGGCCAGGCCCCCCGCCAAGGCGTGCTGGGCCCTTCCTCTGATTCATGCTCCTTCCAGTGTCTGCGTTTCCTCGTGGGGTTCCCGTCTGTGGGAGCAGCCCCCCGACACCGGCGGACCGTCCGCGCCCTCAGGCGCCCTCCGTGCTGGCGGGCACCCGCCCCTGCTCGAGCCGCACCCGCCCCTGCTCGAGCCTCACCCGCCCCTGCTCGAGCCTCACCTGCCCCTGCTCGGCCAGGGCCTGCTCCAGGTCGTCTATCCGCGTCTGGGCCCTCTGCACCTCTGCTTGCAGCTGCTCACGGGTCTGTGGGACGGGAGGAGGGATACATCAAACTTTCCCTCGCAGCCAGGACGCGCCCGCAGGGGTGGACACTTTCAGCGGGCCCTCCGCCTCCGCTAAGGGAGAGGGGGCCGACCGCACGCTTGCAGGGAAGGCTCCGGGTGGAGGGAAGCTCCGGGAGGCTTGTGGGCAGCGAGCAGCCTCTCTTAGGTTACGGGGGCGCCCTACAGACTCATCCTGAGGGACTGTCAGGGGACATCCCATAGACGGGAGGAAACAGCTGATGAGGGCCGGGGAGCGCTGGGGGGTGCTGGCCACTGGGGCTCCTCCCGGGCTCTGGCTGATGCGAAGGTCAAGGACGGAGGCACGCAGGGCTTGGCCCTGGGCCCTTCCCGTCCCGCACTGGCGCCCTCTGCCGGTCCCGGGCCACCCTTGCTCCGCACCCTGTGTGCACCTGACTCCTCCCCCTCCCCCGGCTCCCGCAGAAGCCCACCCTCGGTGCCCCGGACAGGCAAGGCCCCAGACCATCTAGGCCGCCCTCCCTGGAGTTGCTGTCGCGGGGCCCGGGCCGTGGGGCCCTTCATTCCGATGGGTGCCCCTGCTCCCCGGGAACAGCTCTGGGCCAATGAGGGTGTTGGAGCCAGCTGGCACAGGGTCAGGGGTCCCTTGAGCTGAGAAGGGCAGGGTATCCCCTGGCCTGGCCCTGGGTTCCTCTTCGGAGGACATCAGCGGACCCTGGCCTCCCTCCTAGGGCCGCAGTGACACAAGGGAACCTGTTTGCTCAGTGACCAGGCCCAGTGACTCTCCAGGCAGCGAGGAGATGGGAGGGGACCCCATTGACACTGTGCCGGGCATCCAAGAGTCCATGCCCAGCCGACCAGCTGACTGGCCCCTTGCCCTGGCAGGGGACAGAGTTGGTCCCCAAGCCCCAGGGCAGGAGAGCCCTTCCGTGTATAGGATGCAGCCCACCTCCTTATGCGGGGCATCCCCTCTGAGCCCTGGCAGGGCGGGCCACACGTCAGGGATCACGGGGCGGGGGTTCAGGGGAGGGCAGGGCATAGCCCCCTGCCACGGCCTCCCTTGGGGGCCAGCGAGGGCACCTGTCAGCCCCGGGCATGAGCGCCTGGCCCAGGGTCCAGGGAAGCAGGGGGCAGGAGGGGGACACCTACCTGCTCCCAGCAGGGCCTGCCTGGTGAGGCTCAGGGTCAAGGTGGGCACAGCGGCTGAGCTCAGGTGGACTGGATGAATGAATCATCTCAGCAGATTTCAAGAACTGAGCAGCCACGCTGGCCCTTCTCCATCTCTGAGCCTCAGCTTCAGAGAGCCCCCAGGAGCGGCGCGGGCAGGTTCTCGAGGAAGCGGGCCTCCCCTTGCCCGCCAGCCACAGTCCGCGGAGGGGACACACGTGGCTCTCCGGGGGACCATCACTCACACCTGTGCCGGGGACCGCTCCAGGGGGCCCCACCCGCCGCCGGCCCAACTCCCAGCGCTGTCGCGCAAACATTGGTTCTCAGTCGCCTCAGGGAGCAGCGGCAGGCCTGGCCAGAGCCGGGGAGAGAGGGCTTGGCCCGGAAGGCGAAGCGCCGCGGGTGTCCCTGCCACGGCCGGGGGTCAAGCGGGGAGGAGCCCAGCGGGAGCCGGAACGTCGTGGAGTAGAAGTCAGTTAGACCTTAACTTCTCGCTCTGCGTCCAGCGTCCCTCCGACCTGCTCCTGCAGCAAGGCGTAGGCTCGCTGCAGAGCCTGGTACTCCATGGTCAGCTGCCGGAACCTCAGCTCCGTCTCCTCCTTGGCCACGCCCTGCACAGGTGCACGGAGACGCAGCGTTGCCGGGGCCCCGGGGAGGCGAGCCCGGAGCCCCCCCCGGGGGAAAGGCCCAGCTGGCTGCACTGAGGCCAGGGCGAACCTCAGGGGCCGGCAGCCAGGCCAGGGGCTCGGCGGGAGCCCCGCGTGGCCCCCCAGAAGTGTCAGGCGCGACCTGGGCCTGGGAATGCATCTCCTCCCCACCCCCACCTTCCTGCGGAGATCCCCAGGTGCCTCCTGGCTACAAGGACACCTGCTGCCCCAGGGAGAAGGCAGGGGGCTGCCGCTGCCTTCGCAGGGCCCCCCCGGAGCCCGAAGCACTTGCAGCCCCGAGAACAAGGTCCAGTATGGAGGCTGACTGTGTCCGAGAGGGACCGGGCCCAGGAGCCCTAGCCCGGCCGCAGCTCCGCCTGTGCTCTTTACCCCCGGGGCTGCTGGCGGTAGCTGGACGGCGATGTCTGAGGTCTCTAAGCGGGTCCATGGCCCTGCGGCCACCTGCCCGGATCTGCCTCAGTGCCCCGGGCCTGTCGGGGCTGCGCACCGCCTGCTACTCCTTGTCCTTCGGCCACAGGGCCCGAGACAGAGTGAACCAAACTTCCTCCCACATACGGGGCTCAGCTGGCCGCCCGCCCCCGAGGGCCGTTCCTCCTGGAAGAAGGACTGGTGGGCACGACAGGCCGGCTGTGCTTCCATCAGAGACCACGCCATTCCGCGCTGTCGCCCTGATGTTCCCTCGGCCTGGCCTTGGCTTTGGCGCCAGCCTCCCCACACCGGGTGGTTCAGAGCCCGGGGCAGCCCGCTGAGAGGCAGCGAGCCCTCTGTCCCCCTGAGCGGAGGCGCTGGAGCACAGCGGCGGGGTGAAACCTGACCGGTGCCTGTGCAGGAAGGGGCGGCAACGGGGAGCGTTTCTCACTGCGCCAAATCACGGGCTGCGGGGCGGCACAGCCTGGGAGGGCCCCCGAGCCCACCGCTCCAGGCGGCAGATCCGCAGCAGGCCCCCACATCCCCAGGTCCCCGACCCTGAGCCCCCCGGCCTCCAGGCCCCGCTGCAGCCTGTCCAGAACCCCCAGTGGGAGGCTACCTCCTCCAGGTCGTCGTCAGGGGTGCACGGGGTCTGGTCGGTCCTGTCGGTCTGGTAGGAGATGGAGGAACCATCGGATTCCAAGGAAGCCTCTTCGTCGTACCCAAAGAAGGTCTCCACCACGACCGGCTTCTGACCCAAAGGGACTGGGTTAGTCCAGACATGGACCCGGTCCCCTCCTCACCCCATGTCCACCATCCACTCTAGCCAAGTCCCTCCTGCAGTGTCCCTGGCGCTCTCCTGAACTCCAGGCCGGGACAGTCACAGGAGCCTCCTGGGTCCTCCTTGTGCCAAAATCCCACTGGGCCCCTTCGTGGTCCGGCTTGTGACGGTCACCCGTCACTGAGGCTGCAGGGCCATGTGGCCAATGGTCCACGCCTTTGTCAACCAATATCCTGTCTTTGGCTGCTGAGCCCATCTGGGTGGCTCCTGTCCTTTATCCCAAACGCCTGGCTTCTCCCTACTCCTGCCTCGCGGAAGCGAGGCGACAGCGGGGGCCCAGGTGGGGAGGGTGGCGGGCCACTCGCAGACCTCTGCACCACCACCACCCAGGCCTCCAGGAAATCTCTAAGTGCTCTGCGGTGATCCCGATGAGAGAGGGCCCCCGACACTCTGCGACCAGATGGGCCGGCGTTGGTGCCTGAGGAGTATCTCCCAGTTCCTCCCTCCCAGTTTCTCCCAGTTCCTCCCAGTTCCTCCTGCGTGAGCGTGCAAAACCCAACAAGAAAACCCACGCATTTTGCATAAAGCAGAGCACAAGTTAACGTTCTCTGGGAACACGTCCTGAATCTCCTTTAATAAAACGCACACATTTACGGAAAAGGATTGGGCTTCAGGTTCCCTGGGGGCCCAGGTCTGCCCAGGAGGGGGCCGCGTGGGGCCCGCAGTCCGTGGCGCCACAGCATGCAGTGGTGACGGGGGACCACACGGTGGCGGTGGCGAGGCAGGCCTGCGGGGCCTCGGGGCCAAGTGGGAATTGTAACTCCCAGGCCGGGCAGGGGAAGGCCAGAGTCCCAGGGCGAACCCCTCCTCCCTGCTGTCATGAATCGTGGGCTCCCTGGGAAATTTAAAAGCAACAAGTTAGGATTTTTAAACTAAAAATTATAAACAGAGTACTGATTTGGGGTTCGGGTCGGTTATGCTACAGTAACAATTTTTGGAAACAGTATTTTCTTTTCACCTCCAGAGAGAAACTCCCTCCTTGTTAAGTGGCTTTTAAAAACACACATTCTGTGCACACATACATCAACATCGTCTCCTTTACCTTGGGGAGTTTGGCCATTTTCTTTCTTTGCTTCCGATATCTTAAAAGCTTATCTCGCTCCTGCAAAAACCAGTGGAAGAGATTTTCTGAGGGGTGAGCAGCTCCGTTCGTGTTCCCGCGTGGTCATCGGAATGGACTTGGGGGGTGGTTTCTAGGGGGCTGCTGTCTGCATGGTCACAGACACGCGGCCCTACTCAGGAGCCGACAGAGCTGGGGGGCAGACAGCACGTGGCTTCTGCTTGGGCTGGAAGGAGCGATGGCCCACGCGGGGGGCTGTGACCCCCTGCTCGGGGTGCCCAGCCTCCTTCACAGTGTGTGGCTGGGGGGCAGGCTCTGAGCTGCACACACACAGAAACGGGAACCCGAGAGGGCCCGAGCCCAGCCCTGCTCCCCAGTCGGCGGGGACACGGAAGGGGACCAAAAGCCAGTGTCTCCCCAGGGAGCTCCACTGAGTTTCCATGACCCTGACCGTGCACCAGCCGCACTTCACTGCTGGGCCGCCGGCGGGGCGGAACCCGTGGGGGCGGTGAGCGCTCCGGGGAGGGCACCATCCCTGAAGACTGGGCAAAGTTGGGTGCTGGCTCCTGCGGGCATCACCGATGGCCACGTGGGGCATCTGACTGACCCTAATGGATGGGCGTCCTCGGTCCCCACTGCAGAGCCTTTGGGCAGGTAGCCTGTGTTGGCAGGGCCGCCCCTGTCTGGACTAGAAACAGCAGGGGGCCCAGGGACAAGCGTGCTGGGAAATGGGGGTGAATGTAGGAGAGGGAATTACTTACTAGCACACTCTTCACGTAGCCGGCGGTTTCAAGCGTCTAGGGAGAGAGGAGCTGGTCACAGAGCTGGGAGCACAGAGCTGCTCCCCAGGAGGCCCAGGGCCTGGTGGCTGCCCCGAACCTGGGCTGCCTCCCACCGCCCGGAGAGGGAGCGTCCGACCTGGCCCTCACGGTCCCTCCTCCCTCCCTAAGCTGACCTCCCAAGGGCACCGAGAACCTGCGGGAGCACCCGGGGGCCCTCGGCCAGGGCCAAGGGCCTGTCACCCACCTTTCGGAAACGGCAATAATGTACAATTGCAATGGACCAGATTTCTTCCTTTTGCTATACTCCCCCGCCCCCCACAGAGTCTACACACGTGGGGACGGACGGTCGCTGTGCGGTTGGATGAGACAAGATGGCAGCTCTCAGGCATGGTCAGGGAAGGCTGTGTTGGTGAGACCTCCCCCCGCCGCAGCCCGAGCTGGGCTGTGGGACCTCCCATTACTTTGGAGACAACCTCAGTCATCGAAGTGAAACAGGCCTTGGGGCCCTGCCAGCTCAGTCAGTGGAGCGTGTGACCCGATCCCGGGGTCTGGACTTCAAGCCCCACGTTGGGCATAGAACATACTAAAAACAACGACAACCGCAAGACGGCCCACACCAGCTCTTCTGGGCCACGAGCCACGCCAGCAGGAGAGACGCCCCACCCTTCCGATGCACCCAGAGGTCACAGAACGACCAAGGCGACTTGCTCTGAAATGATCCGAGGGAACCCCCACTAGAAGCAGAAGGCCCCCAAGCAGGGTAACTGGAGGAAGGTTTGGTGCAGGACTATTTGCAAAACTGTGCCCTACAGGGACAGGCCAGTGCTGAGGGCTGGATGGGGCCCCGAAGAGCCTGTCCACGCCCTAATGCCCAGCACCTGGGCCTCGACCTTGTCTGGAATAGGGTCTCCACAGACGTGACTGAGTCCGGGATCTGAAGAGGACACCATCCTGGATTAGGGTGGGCAGGTGTCGTCAGGAGAGAAGAGAAGGGGAGGGACACAGGGCAGCCTCGCCGAGTCAGGCAGAGACCTGAGTGAGAGGCCAGAAGCTTCCCCGCAGCAAAGGACGGACCCGGCCTCGCGCTGGCAGAGGGGTCGTGGGCCTGCCCACCGTGACCGGATTCCGGCCCCCAGACTGAGAATAGGTTGCTGTGTGTTAAGCCCCCAGGTGCGCTGCTCTGTCCCAGGGTCCCAGGAGCTAACACCGCGGCATCACTGCCCTTGAAACCCCGGGTCCAAAGCGGTGAGAAGACCACGCAGTTTTAGAGGGCCCCTCGGGCATGACCGCGGCGGAGCCCCAGGGCGGGGGCCGGGGGATACGCCTGCAGGGCTCTCCACCCCGCGGACGGGGCAGGAGGGGAAGGGGCCCAGCTAGTTGAGAGGAGGAGGGCCGAGGGAGCCAGGAGGGGAGGAGCTGAGAGATGGGAGGGGCGGGGCCGAGGGAGCCAGGAGGGGAGGAGCTGAGAGATGGGAGGGGCGGGGCCGAGGGAGGGGAGGGGCGGGGCCGAGGGAGGGGAGGGGAGGGGCTGAGAGACACGGGAGCAGAGGGCCCAGGGGTGGGAGAGGACAGACCGAGAGTGACGGGAGAGGAGGGGCGGAAGGCAGAGAGGGGCGGGGGTCGACCGTGGGGGAGGGGAGGAGAGGGGCGGGGGGCGGGGCAGGGCCGAGGAAGATGGGAGAGGAGGGGATGGGGCGTGGCCGTGGGCGTGGCCCCGGAGGTTGAGGGGGCGGGGTCGAGGGGTGGCAGGGCCGGAGCGAGGCGCTGGGGGGTCGCGGGGGGTCGCGGGGGGTCGCGGGGGGTCGCGGGGGGCCGCCCAGGGGGCGCGCGCACCTTCGAAAGCTCGTCTATGAGGTTCTGCTGCTCCACGATTTGAAGTTTCAAAAAGTCCACTTCCCTTTCGTCTTGACTTTGGTCCAGGTCGTTTAAGGAGCTGGGTCTCCTGATGATCCCGGCCCTTTGTCTCTGCAAAGCCAACCCGAGCGGGTCACAGGGGCGGAGTGAGGGGTCGTCGGGCGCGGGGAGCGGTCCGCCCTGCCCCGGGCTCGCGCCGCGCAGCCCCGTCTCCCGTCTCCCGGGGCAGGGGCGCCTCTGCTCGGTCCCGGGGCGGCGGGCTGCAGGGCCCGCACCGCACACCCCGCCGCCTTCCGAGCTCAGCGTGGGGAGGAGGCATTTCTGCAGCCGGGGGCGGGGAGGGGGTGCACCCCGGCCTCCCCGTCCCACCCCCCCAGCCCTGCCACATCGTGCCGAATGACTGGCTAAACTAAGAAGGGACACAGGAGACGCCAGCTAACCATCCCCCAGTCCACGTGGGGGCTGCGCAGGAGGGGACCCTCTGCCAGCTCCGGTCCGTGTGGTGCTGGTCCCCTGACACCCTCCCCTCCACGCAGGTGTTCTGGGGCTCTTCCCACCTGAACCTGAGATTTTCGGAGTCAGCAGATGCCTGGTGGAGCTCCTGGTGTCCACCCCGCAGCAGTTCGGGGTCTGACCTGCCCAGCGACCTCCCCACCTGGTTCTGCCCAGGCTGGTGCCCACGACCTCTTCCCTCCAGCGCTCAGAGCCTCACCCGTGGCCTCCTCTCCCAGCCAGCCCCGTGGGTTCCCGTCCCTGCCGTGTATGTGAGACCAGAGGCCAGGTGTGAGAGATCCTCCCCGTCCATCAGACCAGGCAGGGCCCTTACCATTTCTATGTTCTCCTGCGTGACAAATTTTAACTTGTTTTCCATCCGACGTAAAGTATGGGACAGATCTTCATTTTTCCGAGTAAGGCGTTTGTTTTTATCCAGCAATGGCTTGTACTGACTCTCTGCTTCCCTTAAGCGCTTTAACTGAAAGACAAAATTAATCACCCAACATGATTTTAAGTGTGATATGGAACCAACAGTCCCCGTATAGTCGGCAAACCGGCCAGAACACGCTTTGGCTCCAGCAAAGGGAGCCCGTCTGGGGCCAAGGCTCTATTTTGCCAGTATGAGCCGCAGTAGCCTCACCTGGCCCATGACCTTCAGGGCCCTTGGGGAAGCCCCCACTCAGACAAGGTCACCCGGAAATTCCAGCGCCTGTTAGGAGTAATCGTGATGGCTCCACTGAGAGGGGAGGGCCTCACTCAGACCAGGCACCGCACAGGGTGGAGGGTACTTTTGCTCAATAATATGGAGCAGGGATCAACCAACCAGAGCCCAAGGCCCACATTCGGCCCCCCAACCAGGTTTTGTTCATAAAGCTTTATTGAAACAGCTGAGAGGCCTGTATGCAAGCCCTGCCCTTGGCACCATCACCCCTCCTTTCCACAAAGAATTTTGGAGGTCTCCTTCTGCACCCCGCCCCCCAGCAGCCACAGATCCATGGGACCCAGATCCCCCGTGCCCCTGCCCCACTGCCACTCACCAGCTCATTCCTTTCCTCCGACAGCAAGGCATTTCGGTCCTCCAGCTTCCGAATGATCGCACTCAGCTCTGCAATTTTAAGTTGGAAGCGCCGAGCATCCTTTTCATCCAACTGCTGTTCCTAAAACAAAAATCAACTGCAAATAACTGTTCATAGACACAGACATAAAAACCTCCGCAGATCCCAGCGCACCACGGAAAACAAAGCGGTTTTGTGTCATGACCGCCTGTGATCACGTGTGGCAGGTGGGCGGGGGCAGACCCCCCCAGGGGCAGGGGACTGCTGGCTGACCACCATGGGCGCCGCAGACCGCACAGTGGGGCCAGAACGAAGGAGCAGGAATGTCCGGGATGTGCAGAGGTGGAAGGCAAGGGCGTGCAAATGGAGGCACGCTGGTGTGGGTAGGTGCTCTGGGCTCCCTCGGGGCTGCTGCGGGCTGCAGCTTTCGGGAGGGGTCTGCGTGTGCAGGAGGCAGGCTCGCAGCTTCCCTAGTATGATCATAGGAGCACAGGAAAAGATGTTCAACTTGAGACTTTGCAAAGATGGTTTCCCAAGAAGTGTGCTCCCTCACACCGAGGTTCTATAAGGTCACTTTTGAAACCTCTGGAACCTCATTCAAAAATCAATGAAAACATTCTGATCCAGTTTCAGAAGCTCTCTGGCGTTAACGCAATCCATCGAGTGCCAAAGCAAGATTTAATTCAGTTAAGCGATTTATAATAAAATTATAAAAAATCATTTTCTATTCTCGAAATGTCGCTGTCCTCGGGCTGGCTCAGCTCAAACAGTTTGTCCTTAAAGCAAACAAATGCATGTCCGGGAAGGACAGAGGAATGGTTCCTCATTCAGCAGGTGCAGGAGAGGCTAGGGAGCGGGCCCGCAGGACCTGCACTGAGGGTCCACGGAATTTAGACCCCCCACCCCGGATTACCCAGAACCACTCCAGCGGGCTCTGAATGAGGAGCAGCAATGAGCACTGAACGGCGTCACAGCCGTGTGGCTGCCCCCACGCTGTCGCAGCAGCCTGAAGACGAGCAGAAGGGTGGCATGGTCACACGAAAAGCAGGTGGGGGTGCGGGCAAGTGGAGAGCCAGGAGCCCGTGCACATGGAGATGGAAATGGTGCAGCCTCGTCCCGCTGGCGCAGGGCGGGAGCCAGGACGAGCAAGCAAGGACCCTTAGCCGCCCAGGGGCCCGGCAGCTGCAGGCGGGCTGTAGCTGGAAGGCTTGTGGGACCACGGGGGGCGGGTGATCAAGGGAAGGCTGGTGCTGTGCCACGCTAGCCAGGGAGGAAGGAGGCAGACGTCTGTCTGCCCGCCCAGCCAAGCCGGAGAAGCCGGGGGTCTGGGGTCCGGCTGGTGGGCTGCAGACACGGTCAGCGTCCCCAGGGCGGGAGGTTCTGGTTCTGGACTCTGGACCTAGGCTCTCGACTCCCTGGGGAGCTGCCCGAGCAGGGCCACGGAGCTGCGTGCAGCGCGGTCTGTCTGTGACTCGGGGTCACCGGGCGAAGCGTGGGGAGGTGCTTACAGGGCTTCCCGAGTGGTCTGAGGCGTCTCCTGCACCGCCTGCATAAGGAAGTTCCCGTCTGGGGCTGCCCGGGTGCCGATCAGCCTCTTTGACCTGGGACAGCTGCTCATCTAGAGCCTCTTTTTGGAGCTGCAGTCTCTGAGCATGCCCGGCTTGAGCCCCTAACTCTCTCTCCAGCACGAAGACTGCTCTGTCTTTAAACTTTATCTCCTCCATCTACAAGGAGAATAGAACACAATCATAGGCAGGCAGAGGACAGGTCTGCAGTCACCATAGAAACATGGGGCAGCACTTGGAACCAGCATCGGGAGGGTCCCCACGGCAGCAGCCCTGCCCGTGTGTCTCCAGGCTCCGCGACGGGATGCAAAGCAGGGGGCCCCGGACCGAGAGCCGCACTGCTCCGGCCGCAGTGTGAGTCCCCCCGCCCCCACCCCCACCCCCAGCCGGGCTGGCCTCTGCTCTGCCGGTTCAGTTCAAGCTGGTGCAGCTGAGACTCCTCCCTGGGCTCCACGCACCCCTCCCAGGGTCCCACCCTCCTCAGCGCTGGACTGCGGGGGCTCCTGGGGGCGGCCACTGGGGGCTGGCACTGGCTGGTCCGCAGAGGTCACCTCTAGCTCCTGCCTTCTGCCGTGTGTTGGGCAGGGCAGGGGAGCCCCCGAGTTCCTGGGACCCCGTGCGAAGGAGCACGTGAGGAGCAAGGTCCATCCTCCGACAGGGCGGCTGTGGGTATGAGAAGCAGAAGTTTCTCGCTGCCTCTTCCCTCTCCTCTCTGAGGGGCACCCAGCCCAGAAAGAGCCGGAGCCGATGTTCTCGTCCTTCTGCACCCTGCTTCTCCTTGCCCCCAGGCGTGGACAGAGGCGCTGCCGGACTCTCTGCAGGCAATGCTGCATTTTTAGCTCACCTTGCTTTGAGCTAAGGCTTGGAGGAGGGGGTCTCCGGACAAGTCAGCTCCAGACGAAGACAGGAGCGTCCGGCCCGCCCAGGCCTCTGCAGGCCACCAGGCTAGTGGCTGTGAGGGGTCCACGGCCCTCCCCGCTCGTCCTGAAGCGCTCGGCCTCCTGACAGCAGCGGCAAGGCCCTCCGCACGCGGCAGCCGCCTGCCTCGAGCCCCTCGCCCGGCTGCCGGAGGGTGGGCCGCTCCCCGCAGGGAGCCAAACACACCCCACCCCCTATTCTTCAGACAGACGGACAGACCCACGGACTCAGGTGCGGCAAGGGGTCCTTACGAACGGTGCTCAATTTCCAAAACGACTCAGTTTAAAACGCATTTTCAAACAATGGAACAGGATGGGATATCTTGACGCTTCGCTTGCTGTTTAAGGCTAAATAAGCTAATAAATCAGCCATCTGCTGAAGTCAGCTTGGAAACAAAGACACGAGCTGTCTCATTAGCCCAGATCACAGAAATCGCAGGCAAGCGATGAACTGAACAGAATAAAAGAAATCCTTAATTGCTAAATTCCCATTTACTGGAGCGCACAGAAAAACCCCGAATTAGTGAAAATAAAGGAGCCAGTAAAATGTAGTTGTGTTGCTAAGCAGCCACGTCCTGGGGTGTGATGACCCTCACACGCAGACACTTAGAAAACATCACTATTCTTTCATCAGGAAACCAGAAAACAAGAGTCTCTACACAAAGACCCCACTGAAACGGGCTCCGTAAGCAGACCTCCCTGAGACGTGGCCCGTCCACACCATGCGCCGTGGCCAAGTGGGCTGACTGGCCCACAGAGGGAATTCAAGGGCAGGTGCCTTCACGCAGGGGCGGGATTTGGTTTGGTCCAGGTGGGAAGTCACTCTAGGATCCGCGACAGCGTCCCCAGGGGCTCCTCCTACGCCGTGGGGCTCGGCACGCGGCAGCGTCGGTGTCCGTCAGTGTCCGTGGGCAGCAGACGCCCAGGGCAGGACCCGGCGGCTCCCACCCGAGCGCCCACCTGTGAAGGGGTGCATGCCGGTGCCTGAGGCAGACGCCCGCGGAGGCGGAGAAAGCTCCGTCCGGTCCCATGGGGCCCCCAGCTCTGCAGGGCGCCCGTACGAGGACATGTGCCAGTCGGACAGCGTGGGACTGGGGGGCTGCAGCCCCGGCGGCCCAGCGCTCCCTCTGCCTGCCAGAGGCCGGTGGGTTCTCTCTCCGCAGAGAGCACCTGGGACGTCATCTGTCCCCGTCTTATGTAACCGTCCACACCACGGGCACCCGCACGACCGGCCCCCCAAGGGCACCGGACAGGGGCTCTCCGGTGAAACGCGGGCGTGAGTCAGGCGGCTCCGGTCACCCCGCCACCACCTTCTCTCTCCTGGTCCTCTGTAGTGGCTCCCAGGTGGCCTCCCTGTGTCCAGTCCTGTGCCTGCTACGGCCCGTCCCCTCACAACCACAGTCGTCACTGAAAACCGACAGACCGCTCGCGTCACTCCCAACGTTTCAAGGTCGGATCCCAAATCCTGACTGGAGCCGGCTAGCTTCCTCACGAGCTGCCCCCACCCGCCTGCAGTCCCCAGACCTACACCCCCACCTCCCTCCCCCTCCCCCATAGCACACCCACACCCCCTCACCCCTGCGAGCTCCGACA
>CM052894.1:781211-802498 GCA_028534135.1 Potos flavus
ACCTGGCCCTGCACTCGGTCCCCTTCAGGTGCCTTCTGCCCGATTCCATGCCCGGTGCCGTCTGCGCAAGGCCCTGGGGGACTGTCTTCCCCCTTGGCTCAGACCCCCGCCCAGTGTGGTTGTCACTTTGGGAAGGTGCCCGGTGCTCTTCTTCCTTGCTGCAGGGAAAACCCTTCCTTTTCCTGCTCCCTGGCTTGGCGGGGTCCCCTGGCTCAGTGCCCCACACAGGGACCCCAGCCCCGGGTGACGGCCCGTCCTCCTGCCTCCCCTGGTCAAGACCCCTACAGCTCCCTGCTGCCCGGACCAGATCCCAGTGAATTGCCAACCTCCTGCACAATCTGCCCAGGCTGCATTCCACCCCAGCTACCCAATTATTATTTACTCTGTGTTCTCCGTAGACGGGTTCGTTGTTTTTTACGTATTTTTTTAAAGATCGTATTTATTTGATTTTATTTATTTGAGGGAGGGCAGCCAGAGGGAGAGGGAGAAGCAGACTTCCCGCAGATCGAGGAGGCTGATGTGGGACTCGATCCCAGGACCCTATGACCATGACCTGAACTGAAGGCAGCCACCCAACCAGCTGAGCCACCCAGGTGCCCCTATTTTTTGCGTATTTTAAAATGAAACTCCGCAGGCCTTTCTTGGATAGAGAGCCAGCATCGCAGCTGTCTACGGAGGGGGCTAACTGCAGGGGAAGAAGGAGAGAGACACCCCTTGTGCGGGCCCCAGACAGACACCTGCTGCACAGCCCTGTGCCTGCGGAGCCCCCGGGCGGGACCGTGGCTCAGGGGTCCCTCCTCGCCCACCCCGAGCCCCCCCCGCCCGAGCCTTGAGCCCTCCTCCTCGCCGCCCCCATTGCCTGCCGTGCCTTTCGCTCTGTCCAGAACACACCCCCACAAGGCTCCGGCTCCGGCCTGGGCTCAGGATCCCTGCCGGCAACATGATAAACATGTTGACTTCATTATTGGAAATGAATGGTAACCAAATAAGTCCCCCCCAGTCCCCTGAGGGCACCGGGGAGGGACCGGCCCACACCCCAGCTGGGGATTCCTGGGCGGCCTCCTCCAGGAGCCCTTGATGGGATTACCGCCCACCGGGAAGGAAAGGGGATTTTCACGCCTTACCCCGGATCCTGTTTGTGCTGATGACATCAGCGTTAAGCCTTCGGAGGATGAGAGTTTGGTAGAATAAAGCATCTGCATCCCCGACTTGGCCGCCAGGATCGGGGACAGGCTGGGGCAGGTGGCAGAATGGCACCCGGAGGGCTCTGGGGTCTCCTGCTCCAAGTTATGCGCCTCTGCGTGCCCCATGCCTTCCCCTCCGTGCCCACACCTGGTAAAGCACCAGCTGTCACGGTCGCATCTGGGTCACAGACCCCACATCTTTCCTGTCACCCTGGGAGACAGAAGAGGCAGCTGGAGGAAGACACGGGGGCCCGGGGAGGCCCGCGGGCTTTGCTCGCTGCTCTGGCCCGAGCACTCACCCCTGCCCAGAGGAACCACCGGCCACGGGAAGCAGGGACCAGGATGGACAGTGGGGTCAGCAAGCCACCCCGGGGGGCTGCACCAGCCCCCCAAGCAGGCCACGGGTGGGCCCCCCAGCCAACATGCTTGAACGTCCGAGCACAGCAACCCCGAAGACCCACGGCTTCCCATCGCGGGGCTCAGTCCAAGCATCGGGCATCGCGTGCTGGTGGGGACGCAGGGGTGCCGAGGGCCACCTGCCACGGCCGGCAGGGGCAGAATCCACATAACAACGCTGGGCGTTTCAAGTACTTGGTGAATTAGTCCCCCTCCCAGATAAGAGTCACGAACCCACGTGGGAGACGCAGGGGCGTGGGGGGAAGAGGCAGGGTCACGGTCACAGCTCAGGCTCCGCGCAGACCGATGCTGATTTGCCACCAGCCGCATCCGTCACACTTTGTCGGGGAGTCACCGAACGGCCAGATCAATAGCGCGGTCTGTGCTCCTTTGTCCCGGGGTCTGCGAGGGGCTCGTTCTGCCCTCTCTCAGGGAGTGCTCTTCGTTCAGAGCGTTTAGAAAGGGAGACAAGCTTTACGTGCCGCCGTCAATCGCCCCCCGAGGCAGTAAACCTCCCAGCCGCTGACCCGCTAACGAGGAAGCTGGGGGTCCACGCCGCCCCCGCCTGGCCCCTGCCGGCCTCCAGGATTTCTCCACCGTGGAGCCTGTGGCTTGCGCTCTCACCACGCGGTGTGGGGAGAAGGACCCTCCCGGGTGCAAACAGCTCCGGGCAAGGCCCCGCGCCCTTGGCCAGTGGCTTGGGTCATAAAGGGGCTTCGACCTTCTAAAGCCGATGGTGTCTGACACGAGTTCTTTCCTGGTTAAACACTTTACCTACAAAGAAGAAAGGACGAATCTGATGCTTACGCTTCTGATCCTTATCATTTCCATGGAAGTCTGAGGTGCGGGTGGTGAGGGGGCAGGCTGTGGGAGAGGGTCAGAGACACCCTGTCGAACCCCACAGGCCCCCCGATTCGGGGTGTGGCTCCCTGTTGGCAGTCGGACGAGTGTCCGCACACACGGGATGGCTCGGCCGGGCAGAGGACCAGGCTATGCGGTGGGCAGCCGCGGGTGTCCGAGGGGCCCCCAGCCCCGGGCGAGGGGTCTCAGAGTGAGCCCGGCAGAGGGGTGCGGGGGCAGGCCAGCTGTGGGCCCTGGGGTCACCCTCATGACACACCGCTCTCCCGTCAGAAGTCACTTTCCCCAGAAAACATGAAGACCCCAGGGAGGGGGATCAGCTGGCCGCGTGGCTGGACGTACTTGTTGATCCCAGAATCTGATCCCCACCTGGACACGTCGAGGCAGGAGTCGTGCTGGGGGAGGGGGCCTGGGGGGCAGGAGATCGTCTGGAGGGGGTGGGGAGCAGGTCTGGGGGCCCGGGGGCGGGCGGCGGGGGAGAAGCCCAGAGTGTCCCTGCGCCCAGCGGACCCATTGTCAGCATCGGCCCTGGGACAGCCCCGAACCACAGCGGACACTCAAGCCGCTGGGCTCTTGCCCACAGCTGACCACAAGGTGGCCACAGGACAGACGGAGCGTCCACGGAACGGCTGGGGGGCAGACGGGCTGAGGCCTCAGCTCGACTGGGAAGTGCGTTTTCTAGCAGCCAGAGGCAGAGGTCAAGAGTCCAAGTGTGCCACGTGATGTCACCGTGGGGAGCTTCCCCGTGGGCTGAGGGCAAGAGTGGACGCCGGGCCTCGAGGATGGACCTGGACGCTGCCGCCAAGGCCAGCGGGACGCCCCGTGAGCGGCCCGGACAGACGGGGAGGCGCCCTCCGCCCACCAGGACACTGGCGCTCCCCCAGCTGGCCGGGCGTCTCTGAGAAGTGACTCGGCACTGGCCACACAGCCTCTGTCCTGATTCCCACGCCCTGCCTCTTCCCTGTGAACCCCCGGGGAGTCGCGGTCCCCAGTCCTCACAAGGGATTCGCACACGTTCCCTTCCGTGGCAAGGATTCTGTGGCTCACGGCCCAGGTCTGGGCCCACCCGCGAGCGCGTGAAACTCCCACCTGGATGTAAACTTCTCCGCGTGAATCCCGCAGACGCACGCGGCCGTGTGGGGTGACGCAGAGAGAGCCCACGGGCGTCCACGCGGCTTCCCCGGGGCCACATCCTGAGAACCCGCAGCGCGGAACCGCCCCTGGGACGCGGACCATGTCTCCCCAGGACCCCTCGTGCACCCCGTAAGCCGCGCCCTCCCCAGCCCTCCTCAGCCCCGGGCAACCCCGAGTCGGCCTCCGTCTCCACATTTCGTCATTTCAGGAACGTTACGGAAAGGGACTCAGCGGTATGTGACCTTCTGGGATTGGCTTTCTCCTTCAGCGTAAATCTGGGATCCACCCGGGCTGCGCACACTGGCGGCTGACCCGCGGGCAGTGTCCCCGGGTGTGGGGACGTGCTCACCTGCCGGAGGGCGTCTGGGCCGTGCGCGGGCTGGGCCATCCCCCCAGCACCGCTGTCAACACACGCACACGGGTCTGGCGAACAGTCTTGGCCAGGGCGGCGTCGGGGTCGCCCCTGCTTGAGGAAGGGTCGCTCCGTGGGACGCCGCCGAGCTGCTGCGGAGGGGCTGCCCCGGGTTCCGTGCCCGCCAGCAGTGAATGTACTGCTTCCCTGCGGTTTCTTCCGTTTTCCCTGATCGTTAGCGCCCCACGGCCTCCCGCGGGCTCCTTCCCCGCTGAGCTTTCTCCGGTAAAACCGCGCCGCTAGCCTGTCCTGCCAGCCCGCGGGCCGGAGAGGGCAGGCTCCCCGTGCAGTGCGTCCTGCCTGTCTGCTGGGGTTTCTGAGTTCTTCGGCCCCAGCCAAGACCCAGGGACCTCACCAAGGCGTCCTCCCGGGCCCCGAGGTCCCTCGTTGGCCTGCTTTCTTCACCTTCCTCTGACCCCTAATCCAGAGCGCTTTGTTGTGCGGATGGGAGGACCAGGGAAGAGTAGGTTTACCCTGCCTTCCTGGAGGAGGAAGTTTCTCAATCAAAGGAAAAATCTTACACTTGTATCGACTGTTACACAAGAATGATGACTATCATAATCACAATAGAGCTGGTTGTCCTTTCAACCACAAGTGTGATACAAGATTTGCAGCTTGCTTCCCAGGGCAGACGTTGTGTCAAACGGCTGTATTCGCCAACCGCCTGTCTGAGGAGAGGGTCCTCCCCCCCAGGGCTGCAGGGGACAGCCGTCCCAGGAAAGACGCCTTTTGCAGAAGCCACTTTCTGCTTGGCTTTGTGTTTGCCTGACTCAGTCCAGGGAGGAAGGCTTTGATCACATTAGTACCAAGAAGTCCCTTTCGAGATATAAAAGGGGCAGCGGTTCTGACCCTCCAAAGTGGGCCGCTGAGCACGTACGTGGTTTCTGGACGTCAGCGCAAGTGTTCCCGAAAGAACGGAATCAGAATACTGAACCGGGACACACTTTTGCTTCTGCTGAGCCGGTCACCTGGCTGACGGCCATTTAAAGCGGAGACGTGTGAACCCAGATTTCCAGCACAGGGAAGAATCTCAGGATCGCCGACCAAAATGCCAGGTCTTGGGGTGAGGAAACCAGGGTCCGGGGGACCCGGCGCCGCTCCCTGACAGAGCCCCAGGCCTGCTGTCCCCGCGAGAGACAGCGCAACACGGATCCCCTCACTGCAGCAGCCCAGGCTTGTGACACTCGGGCACCGGGGAGTGGACGTGAACGCGCGGCCTCGGGAGCGGGCCCGCCTCGCCTGCCCGAAAGCTCTCTGCTCTGTCCAGGGGGCCACCTCTTTCCAAACAGCTCAGCCGGGGCCTGGGACCAAGCTCAAAAATATTTACAGGAGGGGCCCTGGGGGGCTCAGTGGGTTGAGCGTCCGACTCTTGGTTTGGGCTCAGGTCACGACCTCAGGGTCGTGGGATCGAGCCCCGTGTTCGGCTCCCTGCTCAGCAGGGGGTCTGCTTCTCTCCTCCTTCTGCCCCCACCCCCTGGTCGTGCTCTCTAAACAAACAAAAAAATACAATCTTTTAAAAAAATATTTAAAGGAATACAAAAAAAATTCAGCCCCAACAATACAAAACCCACCATGTCTGATATCCAATCAAAATGACCAGGCCATCAGTTACTTCTCAATAAAACTGAGGGGAAAATAACGCCCGGCAAGCAAGTAGGGAGGCAGGACTCGGAGCGAGGAGGGAAAACCAACCAAGAGAAACAGACGCGGACGCAGACCTCGCGGGTGAGGACGGGGAGCGAGAGCCCCCACGTGCTCAGGAAGGGGCGGGAAGCAGGAGCCTGGGAACAAGAGACGTGGAAACGGGTGGAAGGGTCCAAATCAGGACCACGGAGAGCAGAGCGGGCGTGAGCGGAGGATGGGCGGGAAAGGCTCCGTGAGCGGGAGGCACCGGGAAAGGACCCCAAACAGCACCGTGAGGCCCGAGGACACCTGTTTGGAAACATGCCAGTGACCCCCACGCCCCTGAAGTTCCGCACGGTCCTTCCTCTCTCTTACGCCCCCCCCCCCCGCATGGAATCCGCGAATGCGCATTGCCCCCAAAGGAAAGCTGGAGTTTGCTTGTTTTAAGGCCTGTAATTAATCCCTTCCTTACATCTTTATGACAAAGTACACATAAACGTAAATTTCAATGTTCCCTGCGACCTTCAGCGGGAGGTCGTGGAAACGTCTTGTAGGCTGAGTCATCGCTGCAACGATCGCAGCTGTACAATCGGTTCCAACAGCACAAGGGTATCACTAATTCTGGTACATTATCAAATATAAAAAGTAAAGTGCATTTGAAAGGCATCTCTGCGTAATCTGGTCAGTGTGACGGCTTCCGGCTTCCCCTTCCCTGCGCGTGGCGCCCAGAGATGCCCACGTGGGGGCGAAGCGCCATGGCAGGGGCTGGGGGTGGGGGATGCGCCTCGCTACCCGCGGGCGGGAGCGGGTGGGTCTCCACCAGCTCCCCGCTAAAGAAAGTCTCCGTCTGGCGTCACGAGGCATATCCCCCACCCATGACAGCCTCCTACGCACACCCCCGTGGGGACGTGTCTCACTGTCGGAAGCCCACTGGCCTCCTACGTAACCCGCCTTCAGGTTGAGTTTCACACATCGCAGGGTTCCGTATGAAAAGTGCCGGAATGCAGGAGTTCAGGGCAGAAGACGAAAGCCCGCTGTTTGCCCAGGTCCCTCCAGGCGCGGCCGCAGAAGCAGGGCCTAGAGACGAGCATCCCCGGCAGCCGTGGTCTCAGGCCCAGGCCAAGCCACCCGAGGGGAAGGCCAGGTCCTTGCAAGGGTGTCAGGGCCTCAAGGAAGAAGGACAGGTTCTTGGGCCAGCGGACCAGCCCCCGGCAGAGCCCCTCCTGGCCCCCAGCATCCACTCAGCCGGCAGAACTGACCTCCATGAGGGACTGGGGCTGGTTTACCAGTAATGTCCTCTCTCCTGGCGGTCAGCGGGTCAGCAACTTCGTCTGCACCCAGCTCTCAGAACCCTGGGCAAGCTGCCCCCGAGCCTGGCTCCCCCCAGAAACCGGGGCCCGGGGACGCCACATCCTGTCGGCAGGTGGCATCCGGTGTCCCTCACTCCGGCTTCTTGCGTTATTGCCCAGACACAGGAAGAGCTGAAATGACATCCATCGCCTTACTCGTTCCCAGCTTCTCCGACTCCCACACCTGGTAGCCACTGACGTGCGGGGTCCACAGTGTGGCGTCTGGGGTGGGCTTCTGCCTGTGCGTCCATGTCCGAGCCCAATGGAGGACAGGGGCTGTGGTCAGGGGCCGCTGCTCGGCCCAGGACCCCTCAGGAAGCCTCGGCTGAGGACGGGACCCGGCCTCTGAGCCCCCAGCCCAAGCCTGAGACCAAGAGCAGAGTGACCCGAAACAGGGTAGCCCCTAAAGTCGGAGAAACGGCCCCAGAAAGTAGTGAGACTCCGGCTTGTTCCTTGTCGCATTCCTGGCAGAGATGGGCGGAAAACAGCCCACCGGTAACTCGACGACAGACAGGTAGACGGACGAGAAGGCAGACAGACGGACTAGCAGCCCTGGCTCTCCCGCCCAGAGACACCCAGCAAAATTACAGTCTTCCTGTGTCTCCTGCAAGTTCAAGTGGGCCAAGGAGAAGGGTCTGCCCATTTCAAAAGAGCTTTGCCTTTTATTGCTGGAAAGCACACATCAACTGCCCCCTGCACAGCCTGCATGTGTCCCCTGGTATCAGGAAAGCGTCGCACGGCTCACCAGGACGAGAGCCCAGACAGAGGCTCGCCGGTCCCCACGACTGGTCCTAGACTATGCCTGGAGGGCAGCCCCGGGGGCCTGAGCTGGAGGGCTCAGGGGGGGCCGGGTCGGACAGCACACCGAGCGCTGGGCCGAGCCGCATGCGTGACCAGGGACCTGGGGAAGGACGGGCTCCGGAGCGGCCGCGGCTGCGTTAGGGCACAGCCCCAGGCGGGAGCCTTGCCGCCGGCCTCCCAGCGCAGACGGAGTCGCTCTCCAGCGCCCTCCGGACGAGCACGTAGACGGTGGAAGAGCGGGCTCCTGGGGCAAACCCAGACGACCCCCGGGCCCCTGGACGGCCAAGAATCTGAAGCAGGACACGGAGTGCACGGCTGTGAAGGAGAGCTGCGGACATGCTCCCTTCAGAAAGCCCACCGACCACCGAGGCACACACGGGCGCCAACAGGCATATCTCCACGTCAGCCTTGCCAAGGACCGTGCCCAGGACACATGAGGAACGCTGCGAGGCCGAGGAGGGAAAGACGGACGAGCCAGTGGGACACGACCCGCGAGTCCAGCAAGCACGTTACACAGACATGGGATGGGCGTGAACCCGGGATGACGGGCACGCCGAGGCCTCCCCGCCCCCCTCCTGCCAGAGCGTGACGCCTGAAGATGGGGGCCCGTGACCCCGTCACAGCAGAGGGGGATCCGGGAAATGCTTCGTTCATGGCAAATGCCTCAGGACTAGCGCTTCGCAAATACAATTTAGGGAGAAATGCTGTTGCGGTTGGTAACACGTGTCGGCGTCCATCGGAGGTGGGGGAACAGGCCGGTCTGAGGACTGCGAGCTCGTAGTTGTGATTGTGTGTGTGTGTGCGCGGGGGGGGGGGGTGTCTGATGGAAGCCCAGACGCGAGAAGGGCCAGGGGAGGTGCAGCAATGGTGGGACGAGTGCTCCGGACGGCAGCCCGGGGGGCTGGCCACATCCAACCGCCACGGGACAGCTCTGAGCCGACAGCGGTTCTACTCTTCAGAAAGAAGGAGGGTACCTCAGGGCCGCATCTGAAACACCCACCTCCCGACCTCCGTCCCCGGCGGGGAGCTGTGCACACGGGGTCAGCGTACGCGCTCACTGGGGATGCCGGGGACGGCCGCCGTTGGCTCTAGAGCTCCGGCCCCGAGAACCAGCACTCCCGGCACAGCCAGCCGGGCGCGGAGCACACAGCCCAGAGAGACGAGCGGCCCCGGCGCACGGCCAGGCTCGGCACCATCTGTCTGTCTGCTACTGCCGCTTGTAAAGGTCCCAGATCTCCCTACCACGGACCGGGCTCACATTCCAGTTTGATTTAGTTTATCTTGATTAAGGAATACACACTGTGCATCTGTCGATTAAAAATGGACTTATAGTTGTAAAGTGCCTTTAGTAGTGAGATTTTTGTAGACTATTTCCATTCTTACTGTAAATCTGTAATTTTTAGCTCCCTGCCATTTTATCCATGGAAACAATTTGTTTTAGAATGTTTTTTTAAACACAAGATTTCTTAGAAACATGACTATCCATCCCAGCAGAACAACCGTATTGACTTAGGAAAGAGGGTCAGCGTTTGGGTTTTGAACACTCGGGAAACGCTCCGCGAGGGGGGCAAATACAGGTCCCCCAGTTTGTCCACATCCTAATCCTGAAACCTGTGAGCAGGTTCCTTTCCGTGACGAGGGCGATTTCACAGACGTGCTCAGGTTAGACTCTGAGGTGGGGTCTGTGGTCCCATCCAATCGTGTAAACCCTGAAGGCAGAGACTCTTTCCCGGAGAAGGGCCAAAGGACGCAGGCTAAGGCCTGCATGGGCCGCCCCGGCCTGGAGACAGAAGAAGGCGCCCCATGCATGGAGCACCCCAGCCTGGAGATGGAAGAAGGCGCCCCAAGCCAGGGGTCGGCACAGCCTCTGGGCACACAGAGCCTTCGGGTCGCGCAGCGCAGGGAAATCGAACCTGTGGTCCGATGCCACGGAGCTGAGCTCTGCTGACAGCCGCGTGAGCAAGGACACAGACCCCCACCCCCCAGGACTTCCAGAAAGGACAGTGGCTGGCCACACTCGGGCTTAGCCCCGCCCCAGACTTCCGGCTGAAGAGCCGCGAGACAGCAAGTCGGGGTTGCCATAAGCCACTAGATTGGCGGCGACTCGACTTGGCAACAATGGAAAGTTAATCCAGACATCATTAGTACCGGGGTGGGGCTCCCGTCGTGGGCGACCCCTGTGTGTCACTCAGAACCGCCGGCCAGCGAGTCCTCTCTTCCTCAGCCGGCTGGTCCCCGGGAGGCCCCCCGAGGCCACAGGGGTGAGCGGGAGAGAGGAGGTGCCGTAGCAGGAGAGGGAGCATGGGAACCGGAGGACTCGCCTGTGTCCCGGGGCCGCTCGAGCCAACCTCGTCTATGCTCCACGTCCATTTGACGATGGAGTCCTGTGGTGCCCGCCCGACCTCACGGCCTGGGGGGTCGCACGACATCCCGTTCAGGCTCAGGCTGCGCAGGAACTCGGGGGCCCCCCGATCAATGCTGGCTCCCAGAGGCCAGCAGCCGGCCGCACAGCCGCAGCGGTGAAGGGAAACGGACTCACTCGGGGACCCGAGACACTTGTGACCACGGTCCCCAGAGGGACCAGCACGACACGGGCCTGGCAGAAACACAGCAAACTTTTTGTGACAGAAACTAGTGTCTCTAGTAAATCGTGTAATTTTACTGAGCAGGATAAACCCCAACCTCATGAATGACCACGTGACTGAAAAGATCACACGGTTCAGAAAACAGGCCCCACGTTATAATCCACGTACGTTATGTTCCATGGTAAGGGGAAGGAGAGCACTCAAAACACTAGCTTCGCTGGCTGATTGTCAACGAAAAATACGTCTACGGGTACTGCCTAACGAAATTCCAAGTGGACTGAAGAGACCTGAGGATGAAAATCAAAGCAGGGAAAGTAGAAACGAGCCTTTCTCAAATCTCTGGAGAGGGAGGCCTTCCTAGGCTTAGAGAAGATGAAAGGAATTCGCAACAGGAAAAGCCAGCAGATTCCAACACATCAAAAATGTACATCTCTTTATTACAGATGTCATTGCAATTAAGGAGCTAAAACCAAGCTGAAACAGTGTGTGCAGTAAATTCAATTAAAAAGTTAATAACTTTACTATATCAGGAGATCATGAAACTCAATAAAAATACTAAGATCTCACAAGATAAATGGGTAACTATCAAAAGAGAGAATTTACAAAGAAGAAAGAAAATGATTTTGAAATCACAAGAAAACCTCCTCTGCTTATGATGTAGAAAATCACAGGAGAATGTCTGTAAAATCCTATCTTTCCTTGAGCCCATTAAAGAGTTGAGGCAACTCGGGCGGAGCACAGGAGACGGAAGTGGGTAAGAAGAAATCAGCTCCAAGTTTAACATGACCCCAAGGGCCGGATGTGGGCTGGCAGGTCAGTTTGGAACCGCTCAAGCCCAGACACAAGAGAGGCTGAGGGCAGAGCAGAAGCTGGAGGGGCTCTTCCCACATGGTGCAGACATGCGAGGGGCTGTCTGCTGCCTGGGACACGTACGAGACTCTTCCCACCACCAGAACCCATCTTGCACACAAAGCAAAAGCCTTAAGTCACTGGGAGAAGGGCAGCGAGCCCTTTTATCCCCAGGGTCACCGGGATAAGGGTGAAAGTAAGATCCCTCCTTCCTTCCTGCCCCAGGATCTAGAAAAGTATCCCCGCCTCTAGGGTAAGAGGCAAAGCCCCAAACCCTGCCCCTAGGGAGGAAGACAGAGGCCCCTGGAAACAGACGGAGCTCGGCTGCTGGGGAGGGGGGCGGGGATCCTCAGAAGGCTGACCGCCCAAGTTGAGGCACAAATGCCGACTAATCTAAGGCCACACAGAAGAAACTGAGATCCCCCTTCCTCAAAACGAGCCTCACAGTGAGTAACAAGCACCAGCAGTCCAGCGGGGTGAGGGGCAAGGCTGCAGAGAGGGCCCTTCCGCGGTGCAGGTGTGCAGGGCGTGCTGGAAGCTGAGGGTGCCGCAGGAAGGCGGAATGGAGCCTGCAGCCGTGTGTGTCCGCGGTGTGCCGGCGGCCCACCATGGGGAATCTGAACCCCGTGTTGGCCTGGGCGTCATGACAAAAACTACAAACCTCTAACCCAGTTTAACGATTTCCTGGGTCGACTCGAACCCACACACTAGCTCGAGAAAAGATGTGTCCACCTCTGTGCTTAAATATTAATTTCCTCAAATATTTTCTCCTGTTCCTCTACAGACAATGGCTGATATTCAATAAAAAATTACAAGACACAGAAAACAAAACGACAAGCCAGGAAAACCACCCCTTGTCAAGCAATCAGAAGAACTAGCCTCAGAGAGGCTGAGTTGCTGCAGCTACCAGACAGAGCATTGAAATACCCGTGACTAATAGGCTCGCGGCTCTAATGGAGAAGACGGACATCATGAGTGAAGGGATAGGAGTCAGCGGAGAAATGGGAACTATGACAAAGACTGGAATGGAAACATTCGAAACAACAATCATGACATCAAAGGCGAAGAATTCCTTTGATTGGCTCATCCGAGGAATTGACATGGCTGAGGGAAGTCTCTGCGAACTTGAAGACAGGAAACTGTCCAAGGTGGAACACAGGAGAAGAAAGAAAACAGAGTCTCTAACGGTGTCCGGCACAACCAAGCAGCCTGGAGGAGGAGGTGGGGGTGGAGTCCCAGAGGAAAACGAGGAAACAGGGAGAAGAAATATGCAAAGAAATAAAACATCGACGATTGTTTGAAATTAGTGAAACACAACAACTCACTGATTCAAGGAGCTCCTAGATCCTCGAACAGGAAGAAGAAATGTAGACATACCATAGTCAAGCCGATGAACTCCAGAACTGAAGAAAAAACCCTGAACAGAGCCGAGGAGAACAGGAAGCACAGGACACTCGGAGGAACGAGACGGGAACGAAGGAAGCTAGAAGACAACGGAGCAACAGCTTTAACGTGCTGGAAAAACCAGACCCAACCCAACCAAACCACCTCCCAAGCCAGAATTCTATCCTTAGCAAACGTTATCTTGTAGAAATGAAGGAGCTGAGCACCTCACGTCCATGACGATGGCTATTATAAGAAGTTTTTTTAAATAAATATTTTTTATTTTATTTTTTTAAAAAGATTTTATTTATTTGAGAGAGAGGGCAAGAGAGAGAGAGCACAAGCAGGGAGGAGGGGTAGAGGGAGAAGCAGGCTCCCCGCTGAGCAGGGAGCTCGATGCAGGACTCGATCCTATGATCCCGGGATCATGACCTGAGCTGAAGGCAGATGCTTAACCGACTGAGCCACCAGGGCGCCCTAAAATATGTATTTTTTAAAACCTAGAACATAACAAGTCAGGCTGCGGGTAAATCGGAGGCCTCGTGCACTGTTGGCAGGAACGCGAAATGGTGCAGCTGCTTCAGGAAAGGGTCTGATGCGTCCTCACACAGTTTAAGTGTCACCCTATGACCGGCCATTCCACTGTTAGGGTGCACCCCAGAGAGATGAAAAACACGTCCACCCAAAGTTCACGGCATCATTATTCCCAGTAGCTGAAAGGTGGAAGCAACGCGAATATTCATCTACCGACAGATGGAGAAATCGAACACGGTCTAGCCATACAACGGAACATCATTCAGCAGTAAGTAGGGAGAGACGCAGTGAGGCAGGCTACAGTGTGGGTGGACCTTGAAAACAGGACACGATGTGAAAGAAACCAGACATACAAGGTCATATACTGTATGACTCCATTTTTATGAAATGGCCAGAAAAGGCAGCTCTAGAGAGAAAGAAAGCAGATGAGTGGTTGCCACAGGCTTAGGGCAGGGGAAGCGAGAAGTGTCAGCTAATGGCACAGGGTTTCTTTTTGGGGTGACAGAAATGTTCTAAATTTGTGGTGACAGCTGCATGACCCTGTGAATATACTAAAACCCCGTGAATTCACACTTTAAGTGGGTGACTTACAGATTATTAAAGCTGTCACCAAAAAGAAGGAGAACTAGACTTTTCCAGACAAACAAAAGTTGGAAGGATTTAGGACCAGAAGATCTATACTACAAAAAACTGTTCTAGGAAGTTCTTCGGGCAGAAGAGATATTATTAGATGGGAAACCATCTAGACAGAGAAAGGAAGAAAGCTCAAAATGATAAGAATGAGGGTGTGTAGAAAAGACTCTTTTCTCGTGTGTCGTCCCTTTAAAAGATAACAAATGATCCAAAGCCAAACCGGGAACAGTGCATTGTAGGGTACAGAGCACGGGGAAGTAAAATGTCTGAAAACAATAGAAAAAGTGGGAAAGAAAATGAAAGTCATTAATTACACAAGAAGGACTGCAATGAGCTCAAAACGATACTAAGCCCCTGAAGCGAGCACCAAAAATTAAACTGAAAGAGAAGGGCAATGAATAACCGACCGGTAAATAGGGTCATAAAAATACTGAATCCCACAGAAGTCAAGAAAAGAGGAGCAAAGAAGAGGTCACACAAATGGAAAATAAAGAGCAGAAAGCTCGGTTCCAATCCAATCACGTCATTAAATACTAAAGGCAGATGGGCAAAAAGACACAGTGTAAAGGTAGACATTTTCACATGAGATTTTTTTAAAAAGGCCAGCACCAACTTTACACAATGTACAAGAAACTCACGTTAAATGTTAAGGCATAGGTGAGTTAAAAGTAAAAGGATAGAAAAAGTTAATCATACAAACTCTACACAAAAGAAGCTGAAGAGACTGAATTCATGTTATATACCATGTAGATTTCAGAGCAAGGAACATTGCCAGGGATTAAGAGGGACATTCCAGAATGAGAAAGGAGTTGATAAATCAAGAGGGCACAGCAATCAAACAACAGATCTTCAAAAACACGTAAAACACAAACCACAGAAACGCAAGTAGAAATAGGAATTTTCACACCTAGAATTGGAGACTTCAATACTCACCTCTCAGTGAGATGTGAAATAAGTGCACAAAGATGAGTTGAGAATATAAAAGATTTCAACAATAGTATCAACCGGTTTGACCCGATTGACATTTGTAGGATAGATACATCATCCAACAACAGAATATTTAGTATTTTCAAGTGCACATAAAATATTCGTCAAAATAGACTACATGCTGAAACAAATCTCATCAAAGTTAAAATAAGTGAGATGATCCAAGGTATGTTCTCTGCACCCTCCGCAAAAAAATGAATTAAAAATATGTGGTAGAAAGATATTGAGAAAAAATTTAAATACTTGGAAATGTTAGACACACATTCTAAAGAACCCACAGGTGAAAAAGAAATTAAGAAATTATAAATAAATTAGAAAAATATTTTGAACCGAAGGGAAATAAAAGCACAAACACCAGAATTTGTGGGGCATAACTACAGTGGTATAGAGAAGGCCCTAAGGACAATAAATGCTTATATTGGGAATGAGGAAGGTTTCCAATCATAATCTAATCCCTCATCTAAGCTTCTGCCTTCAGAACACAGAAAAAGAAAAATAAGGTAAACGTAAGGTAAATAGAATAGAAATAAGAAATGTTCATAGAAATCAATAAATTCAAAAACAATGAGAAATCGATAAAACTAAAAGTTGGTGTTTTGAAGATATTAACAATATTAATAAATCTGGAAAAAAATGAAGACATAAATGACAATATCAGGAATGAACAAGCGGACATCACTACGTGTCCTACAGACATTAAAAAATAACAAATGAAGTGGATAAATTCCTTGAAAGACACAAACTAACAAAGCTCACTCATAACTTGAGTAGCCTTTTATCCATGAAAGAAATTGAATTTGTGGTTAAGAATCTTCCAACACAGAAAATCCTAGGCAGAGACTCATGCACGGGTGAATCCTAGCAAACATTCAAGGAAAGAATAACAGTGATTCGACATCGACTTTTCCAGAAGACAGGTGAACACTTCCCAGCCTGATTCTGACATCCAAACTGCATAAAGACATTACGAGAAAAGAATATCCCTCATTAAGATGGATGAAAAAAATCCTTAAGAGAATTAGCCACTCGAATTCAGCAATATATAAAAAGGATAATACAATGGAAACAAATGGGACATGTATAAGGAATGCAATATTGGTTTAATATTTTTTTTAAGATTTTATTTATTTATTTGACACAGAGAGAGAGATCACAAGTAGGCAGAGAGGCAGGCAGAGAGAGAGGGGGAAGCAGGCTCCCTGCTGAGCAGAGAGCCTGATGCAGGACTCGATTCCAGGACCCTGGGATCATGACCTGAGCCGAAGGCAGAGGCTTTAACCCACTGAGCCACCCAGGCGCCCCAGTTTAATATTTTTTAAATGAATCCTTTTAACTCACTATATTAATATATTGAAAAACACGTAATCGAAAAATGTAGAAAAGCCTTTGGACAAAATACAAAATCCATTCACAATAAAAACTCTCAGCAAAAGAGTCATAAAAGGAAGCTTCCTTGACTTGATAAAGGCCATCCATAAAAGAACACTTGTGGCTAATGTCATACTTAATAGTGAAAGAGGTACCATCTTTCCCCTAAGATAAAGAACAAAGCAAAACCCCTACTCTCACCACCGCTAGTCAATGGTGAGCTAGTAAAAGAACTAAAGGCATTTCTGTTCACATAGGACACGATCGCCTACGTAGAAAGCCCCAAAGAATTGACCTGGAGCACATGAGGTTAGCAAGTTAACAGATTTAAAGGTCAAAAGAGAAAAATCATCATATTTATCAGTTCTATTTCTTCATACTAGCAACAAGTTATTCTATCACAAAACAATGCCTTTTACACAGCACCAAAACAATATGAAATACCTAGGAATAAATCTAACAAAATATTTACAATATTTGTGCGCTTGTCTTTGGGAAAGATACTGTTTAGAAAATGAAAAGACCTGCCACAGACTAAGAAAACCTATTTGCAAAACACACATCTGATAAAGGACTTGTATCCAGAATACATACATATATATATATATATTCTAAAACTCTCAAAATTCAGTAATAAAAAGATAACCCCGTTTAAAAACAGGCAAAAGCTTTGAAAGACGTGTCGCCAAAGCAAGTGCGCAGACGGGAAAGAAGCCCGTGAAAGGGTTACCAACAGTCACCAGGGAATTGGAAAAAAACAAGTGCTCCCACCCCACGCCTGTGAGGAGCGCCACGTGGGCAAGGCTGGGCCACTCTCCTGCGCGGCTGCTGGGAACACGCCACGGTCCAACCATCCGGAAAACGCTTTGCTACGTTCTGAAAAAATGGAACGGCTACCGTAGGATCGGTCTATGTACGCGCCCAAGGGAAATGGAAGTCCATGTCTGTACAGAGACCCGCACATGAATGTTCACAGCAGCTTCATCTGTCACAGCAAAAACTGGAAGCAACCCCGAAATCCACCCACGAGGGCATGGAAAAACAAAGTAGGGTATATCCACACGATGCTCAGAAAAAAAAAAAAGAATTAGTGTGTATCCCACAATAAATCTCAGCCTAACTACGCAGAGTGAAAGAAGCCAGATCTAAAAAATATATATGTATACACCCTGTGATTGCATTTATATGCAATTCTAGAGAAATAAACTAACGCGGTGACGAGCAGCGCGGTGCCGGCCTGGGGAGACAGGCTTGTGCGGAGGAACTGAGAGGGAGGAGAGAAAACCCTTCTGAGACGGTGGCTATGTTCAGCATCTCGAGGACGGAGGCGGTCTCGCGGGCATCGAAGGGCGGTTCAGAGCCACACAGGGCACACTCACTGGGCTGCTTCGGGCGTCCCGGTGAGAAAGGGGAGCTGCGAGGGCCCTTCTGGGAAGGAGGGGACGTGCGCTAACTGACCTGCAGGGCACTCCTAACGTTCAGTCCCAGGGTTTTCCATCCAGAAGTCTGCCCCAAGGAAGTCGTCCGGATCCGGAGGAACCTCCCGCTCAGAGGCGCCCAGTGCGATGCCGTCTGCAATCGTGAAAACCCAGAACCAACCTCAACTCTTAGGGAAGGAGTCCCTGCCCCGTGAGACACCGGGCGGACATTCGACGGATGCTTGCTGAGACTTATACTAGCAGGAAGAGGAGCGTCTCCTACAAGGGGGAAGACAGGAGGCAAAACGGGAATGGACAGGAAAAAAAAAGAAGAAAAGGAAGATATTCCAAAATTTTAATATTTTATTTTGTGGATCTCATCTTTTTTTTTTCCTTCTCTAGATTTTTTTTTTTAATGTTTCCATCATGAGAATATACTCACTTTATGGGAAAAAAAAACACGAAAACCTGTATTTCATAAAGAAAATGCATCTAATGACCTGTTAGGAGGACACAGACCCCCGTGTCCCGCCAGGGCCCGGACAGGTCCGCTAGAGGCTGTGCCACCGGCCGTCAGGGGCAGGGACCCGCGGGGCCGGGAGGAGACAGCACCCACCTGCGTCCAGGGAGTAGCGAGCCCAGGGCCGGCGGGGAGGAAGCCTCCTCTTCTTTCTTCCCTGAGTGGGCTCCAGCCGCTGTGACGGAGGCCCCAGCCTGTCCCGCGGCTCCCACCCGGAGCGGGGTGTGCACAAGGCCTGCGGGGCCCGGGCCCCTCCGTGACCCCGGAGACACTGCGTGCGAAGCAGACGCCGGCCGAGTCTCCGGGGTCTGGTCCTGAACATTCACGGCCTTGCCCTCGGGTCAAAGCCCTCATCGCGAGCTGGACAGAATCCCGGGCGAGGCCGCCTTCCCTCCTCGAGGCTCAGGTCTGGCTTCGCGTCGAGGCCAGCCCGTGCTTGGGCCCCAGCCTCCGTGCCACGGACGCAGGTTCTGACGGCTGGCCTGGTCAGCGGTGCCCGCCGCGGGGCGCTCTTGACGGAATTTCCTGGGCTGTCACTAAGTGTGGTCGCCTGGGGCCGTGAGGAAGGTGCCAGAGGGACGACCGCGGCCCGCCCCTCACTGTCCTGCGTGGCCAGCGAAGGCTGGCTCCCGCCTGGGGCTCCTGAGCACCCCGCACGGTGCTCCCCAGAGCCCAGCGGGGGGCTGGACGCACAGCGCCACACCTGACACAGGAAACAGGTGCGCACGCCGCGTGCGCGGGAAGATGGGGCGGGGGCGTGTTTCCAGAAAGACTGCGTCTCTGCGCGACAGAGGGCTGCCCCGGCGTCCACGCGGCTCCAGGTCTGCAAACCGGGCAGGAGAGACGTCAGCGGTGTGGCGAGTGTGCCGCGCGGATCGCCCGGTGCCAGAAGCCGTGGTTGGCATGCGGCCTCCACGAGCTCTGAGCGGCTGGTTCCAAACTCCGTGGGACAGACCATCCTGCCTCCTCCTTCCTGGCGGCCCGGCCGTGGGACACCTCCCAGCTGGTCAGACATCCCGCGGGGGCCTCAGAGCGGCGGGCCCTCGGGGGCGTCTGCGTGGCCGCGGGAACTGTGGGCCCCCCGCCCGCGCCCGGGGGGGGGGGGGAGGGTGCCCGCAGAGCAGCAGGAATCACGGAAAAGGAAACTCGGACGCAAGCACACCATCCCAACCCCTCGGCCACACCCGCGGCCGCAGGGCGGACGCACCGCCTCTACTGCACTTTCCGAAATCCTGGGAACCTCAGACAAAGTTGACCTTTTCCCCGGAACCCGGGGGCAAGGGTCTGCGCCGGCCCGAGCTGCTCGCCCGCGGCACCTGTTCAAGGGCTCAGACCCGCAGAGAATCTCCTGGTACAAACTCGAGTCCGGATTTGTGTTGCCGGCTCGGCCCCACCGATGGGCAGAGCGCGGGTCCACGCCGCCGCCGGCTGCTTACTCCGCTGTCCGGGCGATGCTGGGGCCCCGCGCGCAGCCCATCGCCCACGTCTCGCCAGATTCCCCAGGGTGCTCTCTCCACCGCAGCCCTGCCTGGCCCTGGTCTACCACCGGCTCTCTCGGAATGGCGGGGAAACCGAGCCACAGTGGGGCCGCCACCGTGTCTGCCCGGGCAAAGGGTGGGAAACCCGTAATGAGCTGTGGTTTCCCCCAAACCCAAGTTCCTCGCACAAGAAGTGGTATCCGCGGACAGAATGTGAGTCACAGAGAAGATGCCAGCCAACCCCCGGCCGGCGGGTCGTAGGACCAGAGCCATCAACACTCCTGGTTCTCAACAGGAGAACCAGGCCCCGAGGCGTCCCCGGCACCGGCCGCCCCGGTTGGGGACGAGTGAGCCTCGGGTCCCCGGCTGTGCAGGGAGGCGCTGCTGCTGCATTCCCGGGGCGCTCGGCACACCCAGCACCGGCCGAGCCCCCCACCCCCGCCCGGGCCCTCCTGCCAGCCCACGGCGGCCTCGGGAGCGAGCTCCGGCCTGGAGGACACGACCGGAGCCCCCCGGGGCTTAGGCGGAGAACCCCGCTGCCCACAGGGAAGCAGGCCCGGCCCCCCTGGGACGCACGCAGGAGCCCAGAGAGAAGGGCACCCCAAGCCCCTCGGTCGGGGATATACTCTCACAGTCTTCTGTACCGGTCACTTCCGGCGACAGGGGGCTGTGTGTTAACTATAGACGCGAATCCAGATGCAGTCAGCCTGGGCAGAGACCTGAGGCCCAGGCCGAACACAGCGCAGCCTCTGCAGCATTCGGAACAGAAACCCGGCCCGCCGCGCCCCTGCTCTCACCTGTGCTGCCTCCTGAGGGATCCCTCTGGCTCGGGGACGCGCCGGCGGGCGCGCAGTCAGCTCCCCGGGTTCTGTGACTCAGCACAGCGCTCAGCTTCGATTTCTCAGTTGGAATTTACCAGCCGTGCATCCAGGGGGAGGGACCGTCTCCGCCGCGTCTCCAAGCAGATGCCGGCAGCTGATCCCTCGGCTCTCCTCCCGGACGGGCTCCTCAGGAACGCCCAGCGCCCAGCTCCGTCCCCAGGCCGCACAGACGGCTCCCGGGTGGGGGAGGAGGCTGTCTGCCCTGCCCGTGGCCCTGGCAGCCGCTTGCTTTTCTCCGCGTGCACAGCGGGAGGACTCGGGGCTGTGCTGGCCGCATCCTCACGGGGAAGCAAGCGGGGAAGGCGGGCCGCGCTGCCCGAGTCCTGCTCCCGGAGCTCGCCCCCGGCGGCCAGCGGCCTCCCGAGACCATTTCAGTGCCGTTGTCCTTGGAAAACCCCCTCTGGATTCCATGTAGCTACAAGGTCAATAACGGGAAGGCACTTATACTCCAAAAGGATGCTTTATTTAAATGGTGAGAGGCTAGAAGGATCAGTATCCATCAAACCCCGAGGAATGAGGAATGAAAACACGGGAACGAATCCGACCAATGAGACCAGCGCCAGTCGCGGGAGTGTGGAGCACACGAGCTCTCCGGGCCGCTCATGCAGCCGAATCCCACGGCGCAGCTGCAGAGAAGCAAAGGGCCGACAAGCAGGCTCTTTAGAAATCGCAGGTCCTACAAGGTTCCGGGCTGCTGGGCACTTAGCAACAGCGGGCCTGATTGGATCAAGGCAATGATTACGACCCGTGCTGCAGACAGCCTTGCCCTTTGCCGCCCTGCCCAAGACGCCAACCACAGCTGCACTGGGGTCTAGAACCGGGAGGGAGGAGGGATGAGGCTCCCAGCCGTGGCTCTCCCCAGTTAGGGCCTGATCCTGGGCCAGTGAGGGCCCT
>CM052894.1:802998-834499 GCA_028534135.1 Potos flavus
GGGCACAGGGATGACTTAAAAATAAAATCTTAAAAAAATAAATGATAAATTAAAAAAGTTTGAGAGCCAGATTGTATAACACGATCACATTTCTATGTCAAAAAATAAGTATGTGTGTTAAAGAGAGAAATACAGACCAATAGAATAGAGAGCCAAAAAAGAAACCCTTGCATATATGGCCAAGTGATTTTTGACAAGGTACCAACACCATTCGACCATTCAACGGAGAAAGGACAGTCTTTTCAACAAATGGTGCTGGAAATCTGGACGTCCCCACGCAAGGGGCGGAAGCTGGGCCCTTACCTAACGCCACACGCTGAAATTAACTCAAACTATCAAGGATCTAAACGTGAGACCCAAAACAACAAAGCTCTTAGAAGACAACACGGGATCAAAGTTTTATGATGCTGGACTCGGCAAGGATTTCTTGGATACGACGCCAGAGGCACAACAAGAAATGGTCGAACTGGACTTCATGAAAATTTAAAGATTTTGTGCATCAAGACACATTATCTCCAGAGTAAAAAGGCAACCCACAGAGTGGGAGAAAGTATTTCCAAATCCCGTAACTGATGAGGGATTAGTGTCCAGAATATATAGAGAACTCCCACAACTCAACAACAAAGGAACAAACAACCTGGCTCAACAATGAGGGAAGGACTTGCATAGACATCTCTCCAGAGAAGATAGACAGACGGCCAAAAAGCTCATGAAAAGATGCTCAACATTGTTCATCACGAGGGAAACGCAGATCACAACTCTAGACACCACCTCACACTCATTAGGATGGTTACTATCAAAAAGAAAGAAAAAAGAAAACATCAAGTGTTGGCAAAGATGTGGAAGAACCGGAACGTTGTCCACTGTTGGTAAGAATGCAAAACAGGGCAGCTGCTGTGTAAAACAGCACGGGCTCTCCTAACGTAGTAAAACTAGGGTTACCATATAACCCAGTAATTCCACTACAGGGTAGCAAGGTCACGAAGATATATCCATACCCCTGTGTTCATAGCAGTGCTATTCACAAGAGCTAGAACACGGGAGCGACCCAGTGCCCACTGATGGATGAACGGACAACCGGTCCATCCCTGCAGTGCAACACCATGTGGCCTCAAAAAGGAAGGCAGTCCTGCTGCGTGCGGCAGCGTGGATGGACCCTGAGGACGATATGGAGCAAGATCAGGCAGACACAAATGTCCTGTGGTTCCGCTTACGTGATGCCCTTAGGTCAAGGTCATAGAGACAGAAGCTGGATGGTGGGCGCCCGGGCAGGGGAGGGGGACGGGGGCTTGGTGTTTAATGGGGACAGAGTTCCAGTTTCACGAGAAGAAAAGAGCTTCTTTTCTCTGTGGGGTGGGGACAGGTGGGGATGCACAACAGGGGACAGGGTGGGGATGGGTGCACGACGGCATGAATGTATGTAACACCACAGAAATGTACGGCAAGTTTTGTGTTATGTGTATTTTAACACTGTAGAAAGGTGAAAAAATTGTGTGTGTGTGTGTTGTTTCACAGAAAAATTGGAAGTCTGAAAACATATATAGCAAAGCATCAAGTGGCGATCTCTCCAGGGGATGGGGTCTCAGATGACTTGACTTTTGGCTTCATATCCTTCTGCATTGTACACACTTTAAAAACACTGAATATGTATTTATCCTTAGAATAAAAACAACTACTTTCATCTTCAAACAAACTTACGCGCATACATGGACCTACCTACAGGTCTTTCATCGCTGTGACCAGCGTGTCCCTTGCAGACCGTCCTCGCACAGAACCCCACGGGAGACGGTGTCCCTTCCAAAGCCCCCAGAGGGCTGGGGAGGGGACGGGGGGCACGGAGAGCTGTGCCGATTCACAAAACTTTGGGAGCCGTTTGCTCATCCTGATAGCGCCTGTTTTCCTAATTACGAAAGTAGTATGTGCACATCGCAGAGAATTTACAGAATGAAAGCATGCCTGCCTAAGAAAACAGCTATCCTTCCTAGCCCTCAGGGAGATCTGGGATTGGACTAGGCCTCGAAAGGCGCACCAGCCTCTTTGACCCCCACTCGGAAGGTCTCAGAAACCGAGGCTGAGCATCCAGGATGGACTGCCCCTGCCGATGGCACAGAGGACTGCCTGGTGAGGGCCTTCCGGGGCCACTGCATAACCCGTGGGCATCTCCACTCTCTTCTCCGAGGAAGGGTCACCGCCACACAGCCATCTCACCAGGACCCCGGAGGGCCCAGGTCTGACCTCTGCCCCCCGCCTCCAGCTTCCACCTTCCTTCCCAGGCTCCTTGTGTGCAATCCTTAGGAGAGCTTGGCCGTGCCCCAGGCCGCTCCCACATGCGCCCTCTGCTGCCCCACGGCTCCCGGCCGTGGATGCACACAGGCCACACTGGCCGGCCCCTCCTTCCCAGAACCAGCCCATCCAGAATGACTCGGCCCTTCCCCAGTCTACCCTTCTTCCTGGCCATCGTCCCTGCTTCCTCTCCTCCCTGTGCTCCGGTCCACGACCCCACCTCCCGCCAGGACCCCTCCCCTGGGGTCCATCCTCGGTCACGCTCATCACCCGGCCCCATGCCTCCCAGACCCGTTCTCGTGCTTCCCAGGCAGGGCTCGGCCTGCATGGACACATCATCATTATTACTGCTTCACGCGTTTTGAAAAATAGCAGAAACGGTATCACACTCTACGTATCTTTTGCAGTTTTCTACATTTGCTCAACACCGTGTCCTTGATGTTCATGGACACTGGTGCTTGCGATCCCACTGTTCTCACCAGCTCCCATGTGGGGCAAACCGTATCCCGTGACCATTTCCCACCACCATGGCTGACGGGGAGCCCGGCGGTTTCTATTTTCCCACCTTCACAAACGATGCTACAGCGAGCCCAGCCTTGTGGGCACCTCACGCGCGTCTGTGCCGATGGCTTTGGGCGGGTACCTGGCCGGGGAGGGCTGGCGGGCAGGCGCAGGCATCCGTGACTGACCCTCACAAACGCCTGTCCCCCGTGGCGCGACGCTGGCCCGCGTGACAGCTGAGGGGACCCTGCTGCAGGCCTCGCTGCCTCCCCGAGTCCTCGTGAGGTGGCTCGGCTTTGCTATGCCGACCGCAGGTCACGTTTCTGCACCCGTGACCTCGGCCCCTCCCGTCACCTTCGTCTCTGCCCCTTAGCTGTCCCCGGCTGCTGCGAAGGAGGCCGGTCTATTAGTTCGGACAGTGACCCTCCGCTGGTAAAGTCTGGGCTGGTCGTGGTCAGCGCTGTCCTTGCCTTCCATCCCGCTGACACGTAAAACTCAACCGTGCCTGCCATCCTTCCCTGTTTGGGACGGTTTGTTTCTTGCACAAGAAATGCCTCCCTGACGCACTGATCGTCCTCCGAGGTTCGTTTTCTGAGGCTTTTCTCACGTGCGAAACCAAGTGTGCGCGTCGTCCTTCGCGAGGGTCCCGTCCCGCCCGCCTGCTGCTCTGAGGCGACTCTACCCGCCAGCGCCGATGTGCTGCTTCTCTGTCGGTCGCGCCAACATCATCCCAGGGTCTCGTCGGAAGTCCTGATGCCCGATGGGCTCGTCTGCTTCTCGAGCCTGCTTCTGGTTCTTCTGTACCAGCCTGTCCAGAGCAACGGCAGCCCGATGTGGATTCTGATCGGAATGACACGAACTTACAGAGTAACTGGGAGGGAGCTGACATCTCCTTGATACGAGTCTTTACACGAACTAGTGCAGTTCTCCACGTTTTTAAGTTTTTCAATGAAATTGGATCATTTTCTCCAAAAGGGTTTGCACGACGTCGGGTCTCTCTCCGACTGGTCCCCATCCCTGTGCCCCCATCACGACAGGTGTGTCGGCAGGTATGACGCGAGTTGCTGCCCCTTTCCTCACTGTCACGGGCAGAAAGTTGCTGCACAGGAACATTATTGATTTTTTTAAGATTCTATTTTTAAGTAATCTCTACACCCAACGTGAGGCTCGAACTCACGACCCCGAGTCACCCGTGCCACCAACTAAGCCAGCCAGGCGCCTCGTTATTAATTTTTTATATTGACCTTGTGCCAGCAACTTCCTGAAATCTCTTCTTAGTTCTGAGAATCAGATTCTACCATCTCCAGACACGGGAAGTTTTGTGTGTTCTTTCCAGTCTCTACACTTTCAAACTATTTTTCCCGAGCTCCTGTGCTGGGCAGGACCCCAGGGCACGTGAGGGAGAAGCAACTGTAATTAGCATGTTTTTCTTCGTTCTGTCTTGAAGAGAAACGCTCCGCGCGGCCCACCACTAAGCATCCCGTTTGCACAGGACTCTGACGGCTGGTTTCTCAGATTAAAAACTTACCTGTCTCCCACATCTGCCAAGTGCACGTTTTTAAACATTGGGGGTGGGGGTTATAATTTATGAAACGCTTTCCCTGCATCTGTTAGGAGCACTGTCTTGTTCTCACCCTGTCCCTCGGGGCCACCCCAGGGTCGCCTGCCGGGACCCATCTTACCATTGCTCCTGGCTGGGGGGTCTGGTCCCATCGTTTCAAGCCCCCAAACCTGGGGGAAGCACAGACTGGCTCTTCAAAGTCTCCCTAAAATGTTTCCTACTCAGCGACAGACAAGGTCACCCCTTGGTGCTGGCGGGTACTCCTTCACAGTCCCCTTCAGCAGGGGGCAGCCCTTCGCGGGTCCGGGCACCCCCTCCCCACGTCTTAGTCTCAGCTCCCTTCAGCGAAGGTCTGTGTGCTCTTCCCACCCCCGTGGGCGCGACAGCGCTGGCCTCGGGCAGACACACGCCCCTGCCCCCCAGCCCCTGGCGGCAGATCCGAGGTCACAGCTCCGGGTTTCCATGCGGTCTTCTGACCCCAGAGGGATCCCTCTCCCTCTCCTGCCTTGCTCTCTGCCCCTCCCCACCTTGCTCTCCTCCCTCCCCTTGCTCTCTCCCCTGTAATGAGCTGGAGAGGACTCCGGCCCCTCCCCCCAGCATCCTGGGGAGGGGTCTGTGAGGGGGTCTCTCGGGCGGTCCTCACGGCCACTTTGCCAGCAATTCCATTTACTTCGGAAACTGCAGCTCCATCTGCCCTGACACAAACAGCTTTGAACAAAATGTCACCGTGTCAGCTCCCCTCTGGTTCTCCACCGTCAAGGCAGCTTCCGGGAATCTGCAGCCCAGTGAGTGAGTCCGGCCGGGGGACAGGATGGGCAGCGTGGGCCCCAGGGACCCCGGCCCCCACCGTCCGCCTGCCCTGTCCTGCGGCTACTCTCCAAGGGCGCAGGCTGAGGTCAGACACGCGCAGGGACTGTCCCCCAGGCCCCCAGGACAGGGCCACGCAGAGCCCCGGGCAGGACAGCTCAGCCGCCGCACGTGGCCGCGGGCACCGCCTAAAACACTGCCCTGTCTTTCCTCGGAAACCCACGAGGCTCGGTGTGCTCGGGTCCCGCCCGACCCGGACGAGGGAATGAGTCCCACCTCCACCCTCGGCACGACGGCCCTGCTCCGGGGAGAAGCTTGGCTATTCTCGGCTCCCCCGAAGACCTCAGACCGAGCCTTCACTGCCGGACGGCAAATGTCTCCTGGTGGGCGCAGCACGGATGCCATCAAAGGGGCCTCACTGCGGGAGCTTTCCTGGGGACCCGGACACTGTCCCCGCACCACAGAACCTTCCGGAGGAAAGCACCTCCCGCCTGCAGCCGAGTCTCGGGGAAGGACACCTGGTCCCTTGGTCGCGGGCGCGCACAACTGCTCAGAGCAGGCAGGAAAGGACTGCTCTCCAGAAGCTCAGAAGATGGGCCGTTCCCACCCAGCCGGTGCCCGCCGGAGATCCCCTCCTGCCCGCCAGTGTGTGGGGAGCCTGGGGACACGCACCGGAGAACGGAACACGGAGGGCCACGCATGCCCGAGCCCCAGAGGCCCCTGCACCTACGGGCCAGGAGGACGCGACGACATCCGAAGCCAGAGCTTCTATCTTCAACGGCACCTTCCCCGAGATGAGCTGAGGATTTCCAGCAACCCCGGGGCCCCACTCACACGCCCGTGTCAGAGCACGTGGGACAGGAGCACAGCATGAGACGCACGCAGGGCGCATCCTGTCCCCAGGCCCCCGGGAAGGGGTGCTGGGCAGCGTCGGCCCGCCGCCTGCCGGGAGGGGCGGCTCCCACCCCCGCCCGTGCCCGCACACCCGTGCCCGCACACCCGCGCCCGCACACCTGGGCCCGCTCTGCAGGGACGCGCCCCACATCCGGGCTGTTGTCCCCACGCAGAACCTTCCCCCACGGGAGGCAGCCTTGCCCCTGTCCTGACGCCCTGCCTGACCGCGCTCCGTGCCTGCCGGGGTCGCCGGGGATGCAGCGCCCCGAGTCACCGGAGTCAGGCCCTCCATCAGCGATGGGCGTGTGGGGCGTGTGGCCCAGGGGGGAGGTGAGAGGCTCCCCAGCCTCACCGGGGGCGCCCTGTCCCCCACCCCGCGCTCCCCCTAAGGCCCCCCCGGCTGTCCCACGGTGTGCAGGGTGAACACGGGCCCATTGTGCTCGGAGCTAACGAGAGCGTTTAATCAAAGCCGCAGTGAAGAATGCCCTCATTGATGCTGCAGGGCGTTGCGGGCCCTTGTCCCTGGCTGGGACTGGAGAGAACGCCCCTTTCACGAGGGTCATAAACACAGGACACAGCTGCCCTTGTTCGGCCCCCCGGGGCCCGCAGGCCAGCTGAGCAAGACGAGGAGGTGACCACCCGCCAGGCAGAAGGACCTGAGCAGGACCCCGTGCACGTCTCTGGTCGGGATGGCTGACCACCGGCTCACTGAGCCCGTGCTGGGCACCTGTGTCCTTGTCTCGTCAGCCCCGGCGCGACCCTAGTGTCCTGCCACACGTCCTGCTGTCCGTCCCTCCTCCGGCAGGGCTCTGGCGACGCTCTGGGCCTGGAGAAGCCATGTCCCTCCCGCTGGCCACACCGCAGGGGACACTAAACACCGTGCTGAGCGGCCGGGCCCAGAACCAGCCCTCCGGTCAGCGTGTGCAGCGGGACGCGGGCACCGAGGGCCGTGTCCACGTCACAGTTCTCAGCCTCAGGCCGCATGGCAGCGGCGAAGTCCCGGGGAGCCACACGCCAGGCCCGGGAGAGACTTGCGTGCACGGCTGTGCACAGCAGGACCTGGCAGCCGGATTTCGAATCTCATTTAGGTCTTGATCCGCTGCCTCCAAAAGGGGAGCTCCCGTGACCCCAGCTGCTCCCAAGAACCGTCGACTCCAGAGGGGCCCTTTCCACAGTGTGAGGCCTGCTTTTGGGGGCTTCCTGGGGTGGCGAGGGCACTAGGCCTTCACGTTTCCCACGGTCCCTCTGCAAGGAGCGGCGAGGAGGACGTGTCCCAGTGTGACGGAGGGACTGGCCATGCACGAGGGCGGGCAGGGGTGTGGGGCGAGAGCCTCCTGCAGGGGCGGCGCCCGGGGCTCCCTAAGCCTCACGGCCCCGCCCCAGCAGCACCCCTCCTTCTCAGAAAAGCCTGGGCTCGGCCGGGCAAGGGGAGTCCGCTGCCCTGGGAATGAGGAGGCCAGCCTGGACTCAGATTTCTAGCCCTCCAGCCAGACTTTGGAAGACAGGCCCCGACGGACCGCCAGCAGGCCGGCCGGGGCGCGGTGGACCAGGGCGGCAGCCGAGAGCACACGGGCCTGTGCGGTGTGCCCGCGCTGTGGAGGGAGCGCCCCACAGACCCGCGGAAGGCTGTCCAGGGAGACTGCGGGGGAGGGGTCAGCTGGCTGGGACCCCCAAGGGGAGAGGGCCAATTACCAGGTCCCTCCAGCCCCAGGGTCTGACCACACGGTGGGCCGCCCACCCTGATGGAGAGAATGAGGGCGCCGCTCATTAGCCTCCCGCTGACCAGGCTCCAAGTTCAGTCAGAATTGAAGATGGAAAAAAAAAGCCAGTGAAGTGAGAGGGAGCGTTAATTAAAACCACAGTGCGTGGCGACCCGAGTGGCTCCGAGAAGGGCTGCGTGGTGCCCCCGGCTCAGACCCCACAAGCCCCTTCACGGCGCCAGCGCCTCTGGCTTCCCCTCAGTCTTCCTTCCTAATTTGATTTCATCGGGGCCTACGGGCTTTTTGGCAAAGCCTGCTTTACTTTAATTTCCTCCCAAATGTTGGCAAAAGAAAGATACTGAATTTTAATTGATTCATGCCATTTGTCCAACCAGTTTCTCAGAGTGAAACACCTGTGCCCAGCGTGCACGACATTCTCGTCATCGGAAACCACACCCACTGAGGAAGGAATTCGCTGTCAGCTCGGGGTTAGGAGTCCAGCCTCCGGAGCAGCAGCAGCTCTGATTCCTGCAGAAATAAAACCAACAACACGGACCCCAGCAGTCCTGGCGAATCCACCCCGAGGAGCCCCAGAACACCCTCCGCCCACCCCTGGGGTCGGCCTGCCCTCCTCACACGAGCGCGGGACTGCAGAACCTTCCCCTGCCGGCGCCCTCCGCGGCGGGAGAAAGGCCTCAGGACCAGGCCCTCCGTTTCAGGGGCAGCTGCCCCGTTCCCACGAGAACAGCCTTTTGGGAGCCCTTCGTGGGGCCGCTCTTAATTCTGTTCCTGACTTCAGCTCGCCGACTGCACCTCAGTCTGGGACCTGGATCCCCGGGGACCCAGCGCGTCCACGAGACCACGGCTGACGCCGGCCTCACGCGCTGCGACAAGCAATTATTTCCTGATGTGGATTCCTCACGCCACGTCCTCCTCCAAGTTCACAGAGTACAGCGCCCTGGGCCACCCTTGGTCATTCCGAAAGTGAACTGGAAACCACAACGATGTGGCCTCGGGCTTTGAATCTTGCTTTCAGTGGCCAGCTTTTGGCTCCCAGATCCACCTGGACAGAAGCCAGCACCTCCAGACCTTCTTCCGTTCTCCATGGGGACGGAGAGGAATTTCAGACTCTTTCCCAGTGGTGGGCGAGGTCACGTCAGAACTAACTCACCTTCCACCTAAGACGGCAAAATGCCGAGAGGACGAATCCCAGGGGCCCTCCCACACTGACAGTGAAGGGGATCACTGAAGAATCAAAGCAGCCCTGCCCTTGAACCTCTGCTCCTTAGCCTCTTGGGGTGAGGGAGGCAGGAGAGAACCCTGGTACTTGCTGCAGTGGGGGGTTTGCCGGTCACCCACCCCATGCTCGAGCCCTCAGGGCACCCGCACCGCACCCCGACTCCAAGGGGCTGTAGAGACAGCTGCCTTGGTCACAGTGGGGAGCCCCTGCCCCGAGGAGTGGTGACCACAGACGGGTCCTTACACAGCACACGACCCAAGTGGCACCAAGAACTCCAGGCCGAGCTGGGTCTCGGGTGCCCCCAGCTGCCTGGCGGGTGCAGACATGACCTTCTCTGGAGAAGGGCATATTCCTACGAGGTCTCAGAATCCCCACGAGTAAGAGTTCAAGGGCAGCGGTGAACATGCCCCTAATGACAGCCAGGAAACCAGGAAGCAAGGCAAGCGAGCAAGAACTGAGTTAAATAAAATAGAAGAGACCCATTCAACCTTCAGGCATCAGAATTAACAAACATGGGTTACAAAAGAACAAGTCTTTCTATTTTTTAAATAGACTGTATTTTTAGAGCAATTTTAGGTTCACAGCAAAATCGGGCAGAAAGCAGAACTCTCGCACACCCCTGCACAGTCTCCTCCTATTTTATTTAAGGAAATAAGTTACAAGCTTGACAATAACTTCAGGGAGTAGAAAACTGTGGGAAGTGATATGCCCGAGCTGAATAAAAAGAGAGAATTTTGTAAAAACAAATATAATAACTGCAGTCAGATGGCCGATGGACACGTTTGGTGGCAGACTGGGCAGAACGGAGAAGTGGTAAACGGGAAGATAATTCAGAAGAAATCACCTAGAATTAGGCACAAAGAGACAAAAAGAGAACACGCACAGTAGGGGAAAGAAAACGGAGAGAGAATGAGCAGCTCTCTCAGAAGGAAAAACGAAGGGGGACAAACCGTAGAAGCAGAATCTGAAGACATAACGACCAAGAATTATTGGAATTGATGAAAGACAACAACTCCAAGATGCAAAACAAGCCAAAATCTAGACATATAATAACAAAACTTGAGAGAAAAAACAGCAAAGACAAAGAGAAAATACAATGTGCCCGAGGAACAGAGCTTGGATGCAAAGGCAGGAGAGTTACGCAGACTTCTCATAGGAGGAATGGGAGCCTGAGGACAATGGAATAACGTACGAAATACGCTTTAAAAATACCTGGCAAGCAAGATTTCCATATTTTCACCCTCATTCTTGAAAGAAATAAACGTTCAGACATAAAAAGGGGGGGAACAGAGAGTAGGAAGCGAGTGCTGAATAAAGGAAGCTCTACAGGGTGTGCCTGAGGTGGGAGAGCGGTCCCAAAGGCAAGAAGACAGGGAGAGCAACGAAAGTGCTAAACATGGGAGGAAATCTAAAACAATAAGTGACTGCAAAAAAGTAACAAGTTTCTAGTTGTGTTACAAAATAAACATGATAGAATTAGAATGCCAACAATAAAACATAAAATTTAGAACAGGGATAAGCAGAGTTAAAATGTTCCAAGTTCCTTTTTCTTAGCTGGGGGAGGATGTGGATGTGGATTAGGTTTAGCCTTCAAGGAGTTGATTTTTTCCTGCTAATTTTTATCATAATCGCAAAAATGATACAAAATGATACAAAACATAATATATGACGTTTAGATGAGGGGGTAACCCCTCAATCCATGCAAAGGGAGGCAATAAAGGAGAAAAATAGGTACAAAAAACAGAATAAACACAAGACAGATTTCAATCCAAATAAATACATCGGCGAAACCACTGAGTAGAAATGAAGAAATGCATTTCTCAGGTGGAAGCAAAATAGCAGCGATGACATCATAGCTTTTGAACCTCCCCGGATATCCTCTCAACACAAAAATGGAGCGGTCAGCACTGCAAAATAGAGAACAAATTAAAAGCGTCTTCCACAAAACAAGCTGACAAAACACTTGCACTCCCGTCCGCTGACCATGGTGTGAACCACCTGTCCAACCCTTGCGGGCTTAGAACAAGGGTTTCACTTTGTTCAAGGACAGGTGGATGGGAATTTGGTGAAAGCTTAGCTGGGAGGGTCCTTGCTGACCCCCGAGCTGTCGGGTGCACTGCAGAGCTGGGCTTCCGTCCGAGACGGTTACGCACCCATGTCTACACTGGCGCTCAGCTGTCCTCTCACCACGCGGCCGGTGGTTGTGTCCCCAGAGGGCATGTCCCAAAAGCCATCTCTCTGAGAGGTCCCCGGGAGGCTACGAGGCCCCTAACAGCCAGCCAGGCGCCTCCCGCACCACCACCGACAAGAGGAGGGAGGGGGGCTCTGCCTCACAGTCGGGGAGGGCTGCAGACTGCAGACACGGCCGCCTCTGACACGCACGTAGCGTGAGAAGTCAGCACGGTCAGCGAGGGCCTTGGATCGTCTCCACGACACCGAGAACCCGCAGATCACTCACCAGCATTCACCTAGGAAAGAGGGTCCCCACCAAGGTGGAGGCTTGGCCAGACAGCTTGATCTTGTCAGAAGATAAATGCTTATGTGATTTTTTTTGTGGAAAATATACAGAAAACTAAAGGAGCTCTACCATAAGCCAAGTTAAATGATGAGTAACAAAATGGGGAAAATATATGCAACTTATATCACAGGTAAAGGACAAATATCCTTAAACTATAAGAAACTTCCAAAATTGGGGCGCCTGGGTGGCTCAGTCGGTGAAGCCTCTGCCTTTGGCTCAGGTCATGATCTCAGGGTCCTGGGCTCCCTGCTCGGCAGAGAGTCTGCTTCTCCCTCTCTCTCTGCCTCTCCTCCCTCGTGCATTCACGCTCTCGCTCTCTCTCTCTCTCTCTCAAATAAATAAATAAAATCTTAAAAAAAAAAAAAAGAAACTTTCAAAATCTAAGAAGAAGAAAGCCAAACAACCACAGAGCAAAACGGGAAAAAATGGGCAAACCGTATAAACTGTTCACATAAAAAGAAATGCAAATATCCTTTAAATACATGAAAAGACACTCGACTTCCCCATGTTAAGAGAAATGCAAATTACAATTGCACTGAAATTGCCACCTCTCCTCTCTCTGGTAACCCCCCCAAATCTGACAGCACCTCCAGCCGGACGGACGGAAGCATCTCGCTCACGCGCGGCTGGCAGAGCGCACCCAGCGGTCCACAGCACATTACAGAGTCGTGTTTCCTTCTCGTCTGGGGCTCCCTCTTCTAATAATGGAGTCAACGATGTGCTGACACACATGAAACTACGTACGCACAAGCCTATTTCAGAGTAAAACTACTTCTAATGGCAAGAGACTGGAAACAACCCAAATGTCTGCGGACAGAGAACGAGCTGCCTCGGGGGGCGGCCCATGCACCTGCAGAAGAGGACGGGGACAGGCTCTCCCCAGCGACAATGAAGGGCTGCACTGAATGAGAAAAGTAGAACGGGGTCACGGTAGGCTGCATTTTGCCTACGACGGGAGAAGGCATATGGAAAGATGTATGCATTTGCTTAAATTATGTTTAAAAGGAAACATGAACTAAAAAAAGACTTAGAAAATATTGCCACCAGCGGAGAGAGAAGAGGATTTAAACACAAGGATGAATCTGCTCCTCCCAGAACACACTCTGAGTTATGCTGCTGGATATTCTAACCTAGAACTGAAACAGAAAGTCAAAGGAAAACAGAGCGGTCCCTAAGGAGAAAGTGATAATAAAGCGATCCCAGCACATTATATCTTAAACTCAAAAAGAAATGCAAAGGAATTGTGAACTCCTTTTCACGAACTCCACTGTTGTTATTATCTTGAAACTATCATGCCTACAGTAGACGAAAGCAAGAAGTCATCACATCAATGTCACCAGGACCCGTGAATTTCGGCCTAAGAGAAAAGAGAAATGTAAGACCTGGGAAATAACCATCTTGTTGTCTTAAATTTGAACTGAAAATATCAGAATAAAATGATGATATATTTCTCACAGAATTTCTTCTAGCTTTGTCTTCTGAAAATCAGGAAAATCATGACCAACCCAGCAGCCGCGAACTCCCCTAGCACTCAGCTCTGTGGGGCATTCCCGCGTAAAAGACCCGGGGTCCCCGGGGGATGTGGCAGATTCCAGGCTCAGGCCCTGGGCAAGGCGGGCATCTCAAACCAGCACATGAAGCGGCGACCTCAGAGCACCAGGCTCCGGTCACGGAGATGCAGGTGAGACCTAGGTCCACAGGGCCGTCGGGCGGACGCCAGCGAGGGTCTTGACCAGACCGGGAACGATAGCCACAAAGGAAAAAACGGATGCATTAGACTTCATCAAAATGCAAAACTTCTCATCAAAAAGTACAGTTTGGGACGCCTGGGTGGCTCAGTGGGTTAAGTGTCTGCCTTCGGCTCAGGTCATGATCTCAGGGTCCTGGGATCGAGCCCCACATCGGCCTCTCTGCTCAGTGGGGAGCCTGCTTCTCCCTCTCTCTCTGCCTACCTCTCTGCCTACTTGTGATCTCTCTCTGTGTGTCAAATAAATAAATAAAATCTTAAAAAAAAAAAAAAGTACAGTTTGGAGAAGGAATAAGGCAGCCAGGGGTGCAGGGTAAATAGGGCTCATACCTGCAACTCAGGAAGACAGCCAGTGAAAAGGAGGTGAAAGAGGGGAACGCACGGCTGACAAAGGAAGATGTGCTCATACCCAACAGCCGTGCGAACGTCCTCAACAGACAAGTGTGGAGGGGGACGGAACCGAAGCCACGGGAGACGCGGCCGCACATGCACCGGCTGCCGAAGGTCCAGACGACCAAGTGGAGGCGCGGCCGGGGAGCCCCCCGCGTGGCCATTTGGGGGCAAGTTTGTCAGTTTCGCATGAAAGAAATCACACATCTACCCTGTGAGGCCCCCGTTCCGCTCCCAGGAATTTCCTCACAAGAAAAGACATGTCCGCAAAAAGGTTCGTAAAGAAAAATCACATCAGCTGTGTTAGAGGAATCCATCCCCCAAATCTCCTCGCTGAACCACGCAAATGATCCCATAACGTCCAAGATTCTTTGCAAAGCCACACGCTAGGCACTATTTGAATATAGAAAGTATCCGATCCGCAAAGTCTCTAGGAGCGAAGAGGGCGCGGCAGATCCAGGCACCAGTGCCCCTGCCCGCACCCGCCTGCCCGCCCGGCCCGCTGCAGGGAAAGGGAAGGGTGGGCTCACGGGGCCGGGACACAGGGAAGGGGACAGCCAGCCCTGCACACAAGCACCAAGGTGTCCCGCCGGCTGCAGGGAGGGGCCCGCGGGCCTGCACCCCGACCCCGAGCCCGAGCAGGGCGGCCCCGGGAACTAAGAGAAAGCCAGGACAGCTCTTGAAAATGACGCGCTCACTTAACAGAGGCCAGCGTGTCATGAAGGCCACACAGGGTCCGAGAGGTCAGCCTTCCAAACAGCTTTGGGGAGAAAAAAAGGCAAAAAGAGAAATTCTTCATCAAGCAGAGAAGGAGAAACAAAGAGAAACGGAGAAATGGAAGGTCTTCCAAAGACCCCTCCTCAAAACAGCTCACTGGAATGTCCAGCAGGAAGAAAAGGGCTCACTGGGGAACCCTGAGACGCACCCAGCAAAACCTCCAGATTTCTAAACTAAAGATAAAATCCTCAAGGCCAGGGCCTGGGGGGCTCGCTCAGTGAAGCCTCTGCCTTCGGCTCAGGTCATGATCCTGGGGTCCTGGGGTCGAGCCCCGAGTCCTGCTCCTTGCTCAGCAGGGAACCTGCTTCTCCCTCTCCCTCTGCCTGCCACTCCCTCTTGCTTGTGTGTGCACGCTCTCGCTCCCTCTCTCATAAATAAATAAAATCTTAAAAGAAAAAATTCTCAAGGCCTGCAGACAAAAAGATTAGTTACCTTCCAGAGTCAAAAGAACCAGACTAGTCAAGACTTTTAAAACCCACACAAAAGCAAGGAAACAATGGAGAAACATAAAATATACATATATATATATCACTGGGAAAAACCATGAACTGAAGATTCAGAAACAACCAAGTCTGGCACATCCATGGTTCCAGGAAGTAAGAAAGTGCTAAATAATAATAATAATGTAATAAAATCTATTTTTTTAAAGATTTTATTTACTTATTTATTTGACAGAGAGAGGGATTGAGAGCACACGAGTGGGGGGAGGGGTAGAGGGAGAAGCAGGCTCCCCGCTGAGCAGGGAGCCCGAGGCGGGACTCGATCCCAGGACCCCGGGATCATGACCTGAGCCGAAGGCAGACACTTAACCAACTGGGCCACCCAGGCGCCCAATGTAGTAAAATGTTAAAAGGAAAAGCGGAGCTCGTTGCAAGAACACGGAAGCCGAACAGAAGTGACTCCTGAAGCCCAAAGCTGGGGCCGTGTCACACACCGAACACACACGGTTATTACCCGACGTTCACATGGGACGAACCAGCGTCCGTGTGAACGTAATGACAGGAAGATCGTTACACACGTAACGAGAAGACGCAGCTTTTCCTGACCGGAGACTTCCAACCAGCGATGTGAGCCGGAGACCGGGCTGCAGGGTCGCCACAGGCAAACCACACGGTGACCAGCGTCTGGGCCCACGAGGGGGGGTGGAGGGACAGGGTCTGCACGGCTCAGAGCAGCTCCCCGAGACACGGACCGCTACGGTGGGGACACCCGGGCCAGAAGGGCACCAAGAGCTCGGGGAGCAGGACGCCGAGAAGGAACACAGGCGCTGCCGTGGGCTCCTTGCCAAAGACGCAGAACCTCGTTGCAGTCGTGAGAAAAACCCCAATTGTGAGGCATTTACAAAATAACTAATCAGTAGTTTGCAAACTATCAGCATCCTAAGAGACCAGGCAAGACTGAGGAACCGTCACAGGTTGGAGGAGACCAGGGAGTCCCAACCACCCCACGCCACGCGGGGGCTCGGGTGGGACCCCGGACGGAAGAAGGACCTCTGTGTGCAGCCAGTGAGGGCGCGGGAGTGAGGTCTGCGTCTGGCTAGCGGCGCCGCACCGGCATCGACGCCTGGCCTTGACTGGGCAGCGTGGCTGCAGGAGGCGTTAGCGCGAGCAGGACCTGGGGGGCTGAACGGAGCTCTGTGCTATTTATGCGATTTTTCTGTAAGTCTGGAGCCAGTTCAAAAGAAGGCATTTAAAAAATAAACATGTAAAAAGAGGCTCAACGTCACTAACGGGAAGTGCAAATCAGAGCCGCAATCCCGCATCAACTCCCACCCGGCTCCGCGGACGGAAATGAGGAAGGACAGCAGGTGCGGGCAAGGACGCGGGAGAGGGGACCCCTCGCGCCCCGCTGGCGGGAACGCAGGCTGGCGCGGCCGCTCTGGAGAACCGTGGCGAGCTTCCTCGAAATATTAAACATACAATTACCATGGGGTCCCGCAGTCCCACTCCTGGGTGTGCGCCCGGGAGAAATGGACGCGGGGTCTCAAAGAAATGTTTGGACACTGGGGTTCCCAGCGGCGTGACTCCCAGCAGGGAAGCAATCCAGGGGTCCACGGACAGATGTGCGGAAAAGCCCATCATGGTCCATCCACACTCGGGAATGTCCTCCAGCCTCGACAGGAGACAACTCCTGACATCGGCCACAACGTGGAGGGACCACGAAGATGTCACGTGGACTGAAGTAAGCCAGTCACAGGGGGACAAATCCCATCTGACCCACTCATGGACGGTCCCTAGAGGAGTCACAGCCGTGGGCACAGACAGCAAAACAGGGGCACCGCGGGCGGGGACAGAGCTCAGGGTTGCAAGGTGACGAAGCTCTCGAGGCGGGCGGTGGTGACCTCTAAGCAACGTCTCTGTGCTTAGTGCCACCGAATGCACACTTAAACGTGGTTAAAATGGTCCATTTTATGACCCACGAGGCTGATCTCTGTCTCCCGCGCGTGCCGATGGGTCCCTCAGCTCTGAGGACCAGGCCGCTCTAGCGGCCCAGCCTTGGAGTGAGCGTCCACAGCCACGGCGGCCTGGGCAGCCTGCTCCCGGACCGCAGGCCCCCAGTGGCCTCTCGCCAGCTTCCTCCAGGCCCCCGGCGCTGGCCCGCTCCTCCCCTCAGACAGCTGTCTCCTGGGCAGCCTCCTCAGACCCCCCAGCCAGGGGAGACGGCAAGTCAGGGGCTCTCAAGGAGCTGGGAAGCATCTCGGTGGTGCTGGTCCCAGCAGAAACTGAACACGCGCTTTCACAGTGGCCTCGGCATGTCTTTCTGAGCACTGACCACTCCCAGAGGGCAGAGACCATGTCCGTCCTAGTTCACTGCCCGCCCCCCAAGTGAGGGCCACTGTGCCTGGCCCAGAAGAGGCGATCGATAAATGTCGGATAGGAAGGAACGTCTGGTGGAAAAAAAAAAAAAGAGGAAGGAAAGTCTGGTGGCATCAAGCCATTGGGCGGGGCCAGGAGGGGACAGCGCTGACCGATGCAGAGGGTCCGAGTGGTCCCCAGACACAGCATCGAGGCTGCAGCTCCCATCCCACGAGCATCTTCCTGTGTCCCCAGGCAGGCCTCTGCTGTCCCGCCCTCTCCTGAGAGGTGCCCCGCCACGCAGAGAGCAAATGTGGGCGGATGGGGCAAGAAGAAGGTGTTTCATCTCACCTCTCAAAGGGAAAAAATTACGGCTTGAGTTTACCTTCTGACTTATGAACTGGCTGTATTTCATTCCTCTTCCAGGATCTTAACTCAGATGTCACAGAAAACCAGCCTGGAGAGCAGGAGCCTGGGGCAGGTGTTTGGGAGATCTCCCTGGAGGCCAGGCGGCTTGCAGGGAGAGCCCCGCCTTCCTCTCGGGGGTGGGGGAGGGGGGCAGTCGAGAACATTCTGCCTTCCTCTGGCCCTTCCTCACCGCCCGTGCTAAAGACCCCAGAGTCCAGAGGACCCCTGGCCTTCAGGCCAACAGAACCCAGCCCCGTTCTCCTCCTGGAACTATGTGCATTACCAAGGAGCCCAGCCCAGAAAAGCCTGGATCAGAAATTGCAAACCAGAAAAAAGAAAAAAAAAAAAAAAAGAAAAGAAAAGGAACTGCAAACCAGCAGAATGCCCATTTATAATACAGAGGATTCAATACACAGGCCTGTGTCATATACTACAAACCCAAAAGAAAATTCCAGAACCCTCCGACACATTGATCATTGGGGGCAGGGACGCAGCCACATTAAGAAATAAACGACCACGAAGCTTCCCGGAGAGGAAAGGCCGTTTAGAAAACCAGCCGAGTGAGGCTGGCCAGGCCTGTTTTTGCTAATTATTTCCGATATTGTAATGATCAGCGTTAAGTTACCACAGCAGAGGAGCCGGGAGACCAGGGACAAGACAGACTGGGCGCTCAGCGGTCACGGTGAAGGGACGTTAAGCCCGGTGGCGGGACTCGCAGCGCCACAGCCTCTGCCCGAGATGAGTTTGCCCTTCTCAAGGTTCCTGAGGGCCTGCGCTCACTTCCCCGGGGAGGGCGCGGACGGAGGGGTCCCCGGGGACACAGCCTGGCCTGGCCACGCAGGGCAGGCAAGAGGGCAAGGCCCACCAGGACCCTGAAACCGGTCCCGGCCTCCGCAGGGCCAGATCCCACCCAGAAAGCCACGCACTTAGGCAGCAGGCGCGTGACCCGTGCACAGTGGGGCAGCTGGGGCGCGTCCGCAGCCACCCCTCCCCCGCCCCAGCCCCCCACGGGCCCCCGGCTCCTCGCCCTGTTCCATTGTCATCTCTGCCCCCAGTGAGGCGGGGACAGATGGGGCAGGTGCTGTGGGCACCGCTGGAAATGTACTCGCCCCGTGTGCTTCACTCCAGCGCCCCGGAAAAGACCCGGGCTGCGGGGGCGTGCGACGCAGGCTCCACCCCCGGCCCGACATCCAGAACCCGGACAGCAGCTCCCAGGGCCGCCCTCGGGGGCACGTGGGTCCTGCCGGCCGTGGCCCCTCGTCCGCACCCATCCCTGGCACACGTTGGTGCCAACGCAGCTCTAGTGTCCCTGGAGCACACCCACGCTGTCCCGTCTGACCCACAGACACTGAGGCCCTAAGATAAAGTACACGCGTTAGGAAAGGCCATTAGGGGCTGTTCAGGAGGGCCAAGGATTAAATCCAACCCAAAGCTCTAATTATAAGGAACCAATTAAAGAGACAGTTGAATATTATGCAGACATGACAAATCATTTCTTCACTGATTTTTTTAAATACTCATGAATATGACCTATAAAATGATGATAGTGTGATCCGAATTGTGTGTGTGTGTTGGGGTGTGTTTTCTGTCCACAGACAGTCAGGAGGAGGCCGGCAGATGTTAGACGTGGGGAGCAGAAGAGCCCCCATCTCAGTGGGCTCGGGCCGCCTTGGTGTAGGGCCGTCGGCGGGGCTGCTGGGACAACGGGAATGTTTCTCCCGGCTCTGGTGGCTGGAAGTCTAGGGGCAGGGTGGCTGCAGGGGGTTCTGATGCGAGCCGTGTGCTCACACGGCACAGACAGAAAGACAGAGAGAGTGCTCTGCTGTCTCCTCTGGGAAGGGCACCGATCCCGCCACGGGGACCCCACTCTCATGACCGCATGCAACCCTCATCGCCTCCCAAAGGGGGGCAGGGCTCCAACACGTGACTATGGGGGAGGCACAGACTAAGAGGCACAGATCCTAATTCTGGGTCTTGGGCTCCTTATTTCTAGATGAAGCTTTGTGAGATTGTCACTTCATCCTTTGTAGGCTCCCTGAGGATGTGGCCCCAGCTTGGTCCCCCCCCACGATGGCACCTCTCCCACCCGCCTCAAGATTGGTCCCGGGCCTCCTGCAGCCCATCCCTCCTCTCCAAGTCATGCCCGCGGCCCTGAACACAGGGAGAGAAACCAGAACAGTGCCTGGCATGGAGCACGGTGAGTTTTTTGTCATCACTATTTCCTCTTTTTCATTGTTTTTCATTGCTACGCCATTGTTCACAACCTCACGGATCATGAGAGTATCAGGAACGCAGAGCGCGGGCACTAAAACCCCAGCCCCTCGACTTCACTGATCATGATGCCACCAACTGTCCCCGGGAAGGGCGGACCCTGTGGGCTCCCGGGCAGCAGGCATGCGGGGGCGGATGGCTCAGGAACACGCGTGTGGCCCCGGGCACCTGAACTGACCAGGATGCCGCCAGCCCCTCCATGCTCCCCCACGGGACCCGGTTCTCAGCAGCCACCGTCACTACTGACAATAGAGGCCACGGTCACGCCTGCAAATCTTCTCAATACAAATAAAGTTCCAAAGCATGTACAGGGATGCATCAGTTTTTGGGAAATCCTATTCAGAACTGGATGGGATTTTTATTCATAACTTCCATCAGCCTCCATCTGAAAGGCACCATTATAAAAGTTCCTGCTTTCCAACCATATTCCTTTTGGGAGAAAGCAGGTGTGCCCAGGTAAGGAGTAAGGTGCTGGGCTGCTTGCTCCCTTCCCCGTGGACGGCGGGGACCCCAAGCCGCTCGGGGCTGCCGGTGGTACCGTTCTTTACAGCCACAGAGCGGCCCCCGCCCCGGCACGGGAGCCCAAGGCGGACTGGGCTGTGCCGGGCTTCTTGGTCCCGAAAGCACATCACATCCGTGCTCTGCTGACCTACCCTGGAAGCACTTCTAACGGGGACAGAATACTCCTCAATACTGAAGTTTGCAAGGACGAAAGCAGGTCTATGTGTCATTCATGACGCGGTAAAAAAAAACATTGCAGGCAGTTGCCAAAGCGAGTCAGCCTTCAGAAAGGCAGTGAAGGGGCTTGGAGGGTCCCGTGCCCCTCCTTCTAATCCCAAACCCTGGCAGACACAGCGCCTGCTGCCTTCTCCCCTCCGCCCACCCTGAGGTGGTGGGGAGCCCTCTGCATCGGCCAGCAGGCGCCCCCAGCACCCGCCGGCTCCCTGCTCCCTCTGGGCCTCCTTCTGGTCTCCTGCTGCTCGGCCAGCCATCACCCGTTCCTTATATTTGCAGACAACATGCAACAGAGAGTCTTTAAGGCCTTCCTCCCGGCAGGAAGAACACAGGCTCTGCTGACAATCCTGCTTGTCCCAAGAGACAAGGTCAAAGGGACAGGCCAGAGGTGTTTTCTAGGAAAACTGTCCAGGCCGTGCCTCCCCTCTGGCTCCTGACCCCAATCAAACCCTACATTCTGTGGCCTCGGATATTGTGAGCCTCCGACAGCTATGCCGCCACCCCCGGAAACAGGAACATCTGAAATTAAAACACTAGATACCAAGGGGGGAGGGGGGCGCAGCTCAGCCGGAGATGCGGAAACGCCCAAGTTGCTCGGACCCCGCACGCCAGCACCTGCGCGCCCACCCGGGGCCGCGTCCCTGAGAGCACAGAGGCCCGTGCACCTGCCGCCCGCTCCCAGGAGTTCCCGGGGAATGCGCGCGACTGAGGCAAGCGGCCATGGCCTGCGAGGGTCGCCTGGAGAGGCAGAGAGGACCCCCGCCCCAGGCAGGGGCGCGCCGGCCGCGGGATCGCGGCCCGCGGCACGTCACTCTGCCGCCCCTCCCCCGCCAGCCCCCCTCCCCGCACCTCCGGACTCCCCCCGGGCCATCGCCGGGGCCGCGGGCAGGACGGGAGGGCGCAGGGCGCCGGGGCCCGGACGCACGGTGCCAGGCGCGGGCGCAGCGCAGAGGCCCGGCTCGGCGGCGCGCGGGGGCCGGGGGCGGCCGGCGGCTGCTCACCGAGGCTCCCCGCGGGCGGCGGGCTCCGGGCGGCGGGCTCCGGGCGGCGTCCGACGGCCCGGCTCGGCCATTGCAGAGGCGCTGCGGCGGGCGGGGGGCGCGCGTCACCGCGGGCGGGCGCCCCGAGCCCGGGCCCTCCCCCGACACTCCCCGCCGCGGCCGGGCGCGGCCCCGCGACACCCCGGCCCCACCTCTTCTCCTTGTCGACACGGGCGGGTTCGCGGTCCGCGGACTCCGGCGCCGCCGCGGCTGCTGAAAACACCCCGGGCCGTGCGCGGGGCGGAGGGCGGGGGCGGCGGCGGCGGCCCGCGCTGACCGCCCCCCGGCCGCACTCACCCACGTCGCGCGGGTGTCAGCGCCGCCGAGCAGCCCGGAAGAGTTGCACGTGCGTGTTTTCACCATTAACTCCCGGCTCCTGTCTGCAAACGCTGATTTCCGCCGCCCGGGTGAGAGGCAAACGCTCTTGGGGGCCTGCGTGGAGCAATCCTATCCGCTCCGATCCAGACCCACAATCCCATCGTTCCGCGGCGGCCTCGGGCTCCCAGCCCGCCACTTGTTCCTGCTCTGGGGCTGGGGCTCACCTGTAAAGGGCCCCCTCTCAGAGTCCCGGGAGGGGTTCACTGAGCTCATAAACGTGGCAGGCAGGGTGAGTACCCCATGAAGACCTAGGCACGGGGGTAAACAGCCCTCAGGGAGGACACTCCTTCTCCCCGACCAGGACCTGCAGATCAGCAGGTCCCAAAGTTCTGTGCATGGAGAGCAAAGATATCTCAAGTGGATGATTCCTTGTGCTGGGGAGAGGTGCCTGGCCCCTTCCATCCCTCTTCCTGGACCCAGGCGCACTGGCCATAGGACAACCAGAACCTTTCCTTGCTCGTTAGCTGAGAACACAGTTGATAGCACAGAAACTGGGGGAGGAAGGGTTGTTCTCCCACCGGACAGCCCCGGGCACCTTGACATGGTGCGTTCCAACATTGTCGGCCATCTGGGTGACAGACACGGAGTAAGACTGGGGAGCCCCACAACGCCAGCCCTTGCTGCTCGCCTTGGGTTCCTTGGTCAGAGGCCGTGGAGGAGGGGGGATTGGCGTGAAAGAGAAGAAAGCACACGGTAAGTCTCCAGGTGACATCCTGATAGAAACCTGGTGGGCCGGATAGCCCACTCACCCCCAGGTGAGTCTTTGCTGCAATGAGGTCCGACGGAGCCAGCCTGCTGCCCAAGGGCCGGCGGGTCCCTGGGTGTGCGGCACGGCCCGGGGGTGTCTCAGCGGCCGAGAGACCGGGGCAGGAGGCCCCGCAGCCACCCTGGTCGGGCTGACGGGAATCGTCAGGCAGGTGTGGACTCCCCCTCGGGCTGCCGCCGGCACATCTTCGTGAACTTTTGTGCAGACGAGGGCCGCAGCTGGCTGACATCCGCGGGATGGATGGCTCTGGGGGGGGGGGCACCTGCTGAGCGTGCGAGCGGGACACGAATACGCTCACCCCTGAGCCCGCTCCACAAGGTCCGTCCATCCACCTGCTCCTTCCCAGGCCTCCTTAACCCCAAACCTCCAAAGCTGCTGCTTCTCAGGCCCCGGTCATCAGTGCAGGCGAACCTCTCGGCTCACCCTCGTCCCAAGGAAAGTGGATAACCAAACACGCCGCTCGCAAATGCCCGTTGGGTGGACTTCCCGCCCCAGCAGCTCCCCCTGCCGCCCGGTTCGGGCCGGTTCGGGCCGGTTCCCGCGGGGCCCCGATGCTGTCCGTCCTCGCCCAGCCAGGCGGTCATGGTGGCCATGGTCATGCACAGCAGGTTCTAGTTCTCAGTCATCGGTCAGCGGCTTCCCGTAAAACTACAGATGCCGCTGGAGGGAAGGGGCCTTCCGAGGCTCAGCTCTCTGCTCAGGAAACTTATTTATGTTTAGGCTGTGCTTGAGAGTAAGCCCGTCCCAGTCTGCTCAGGCCGCCATAACGAAACCCTGCTGACCGGAGGGCTGAAACAGCAGACGTTTATTTCTCACAGTCTGGAGACTGGAGAGACAAGTTCACGATCTCGATGCGGGCAGGGCCGGTTTCCAGGGAAGCCTCTGTCCTGACTGGTGTTGGTTCAGATGCAGGGTGCAGGATCCCCTGAAGGTCCAAGGGTTTTCCTTGTCCCAGCACACGGGCGGGGAGCGTGGCTGCAGGTCCCTTTCAGCCCAGGAGGAAATGGTAATCCTCCCGGGGCTGGCACAGGATTCTTCCCCGGGGACACCCAGCCTTTCCTTAACTGCGAGGATTCGGGGTCTGGGAACTGATAAGGGTCTGACCGCGGTGGGAACGCTGTGACTTCCGGGACAGCGACTCCGGTCCGGTTCTGCTCACTAATGTAGGGTTTGTCATTTCAGCCAAATGGGACAGTAGGCCCTGAGGGGGCATCCCAAATCTGAAGCCTGAGGGGGAGAGGCAAGTCGGAGGGGACTTATCATGTGCACCCCAGCCACACGCTTGGCTCTTTCCCCCCAGAATGGCCCAAAGGCTCTCCCCTCCCCAGGGCACGAAGGCAGACATTGGCAAGACAGGTGCCCGATTCCTGGGGCAGCATTGTACTGGCTCTCCCCTGTGGGGCAGAGGCAAAGCGACCACCGTGACGTGAGCAGTCTTGGGTGAGGGCACGGCATGAGAAAAGTCACTATAATTACAACCTCTCTGTACCTTCGAATGTTTCTCAAAACCAAAGTCCAATATGTATATGAAGGTGATATAAAACCTAGCAACATTTTGTGACATAAAATTGTACCAATTCAGTGTCTGTCGCAGGAAATTAAAAACAAAACAAAACATAAAGACACTTCAAACATAGGTGAGGACTTACCAGGCCAAAAATCTAAATAAAAGTGGAAACTCCGCTAAGGTTGGAAAAACACTCATCAACAGAGAATTCTGGTTCTGGCTAAAATGGGGTAAGCCCATCCCCAACCTACATCCCCCTCGACCCTGGCCATTTCTGTTTAAACGAAGCTATAAAATCTGAACAGAAAGCACAGAGTAGCTATTTAAAGATTCTGGAAGGAAATGGTAGCAGGTAGATTGGGGGAAAAAACTAGAATTTGGAGCATTGCCAAACTGGTGGTGAGTTTCTCTTATTTCCCGCATGGATTAAATCCATTCCCAAACCTGGAAGTGGGCCCGGGCACGAAGAGAGATCATTCCAGGAGACGCCTTCCAGTTTCAGCTCTAGAATAGGAAAGGGCTCCCCTGGTGCTTAGCGAGGGGGGAGTACATCCTCCCTCTCACTTTGTCCTTTCTTTGTTCTCTCCTGCCTCAGCCGCACATAACCCAGTGGTGGTGACAGCGACCACAGAGACTACAGACGCCTAACACTCTGGGGGGAACATCTCCTGCTCTAATTGGGGGACCCTGCTCCCCAAAAAGCTGGGCAAATTACTGTTGCTTTATGTCCTCATTCTCCTCCCATGTGGCCCAAGATACCGGTGCAGTCATCAGAAGTAACGAGGGGCCCCTGGGGGGCTCAGTGGGTGAAGCATCTGCCTTTGGCTCAGGTCATGACCCCAGGGTCCTGGGATCGGGTCTTGCATCGGGCTCCCTGCCCAGCGGGGAGTCTGCTTCTCCCTCTGCCTCTCCCTCTGTGTGCTCTCTCTCTCTCTCATATAAATAAATATCATTAAAAAAAAAAAAAAAGAAGTATGTAACAAAGCTTTCTAGGAAAATGCCCCAAAAGAGAAGCTCCAGGAAGCTGGAAAATATTGGAGCGACTGCAGAAAGGGGGTTACTAAGAAAAGTGATTTGAGAAAGTTGTGTGTGATCTCCCGGCATCCGCCCTGGGCCGCACCGGCACGAGTCTGGCCCTGATCGGCCTACCGCAGGCTGCAAGAGAGCACAGCGGCCGCTGCCCCAGTCCCAGTGGGCGGTGCACCCGAAGGACAGACTCGAATAGCACCTCGCAGGTCGGGTGGGGCGTTCAGCATGAACTCAAGTGAGTCACACGCCTAATACAGTGAAATAGACCGACATTCTCCGTAACTTAGAAAGTCCCAGGGTCTCATAACATAGTTCATTCAGTACATGCAGGATACAATCCAAAATTACCCAGGAGACAGAGGACTATGAAAATCTCAGGGGGAATGTGAAGAGCTAACAGTCACCAATGCCGAAACAACAGCCATCGGGACTATCTGACAAGGCAAGTATTATAGAAAGGCTTCGACCAGTAAGAGTAAACACTCTTGACAAAGTAGAAAGCCAAGAAATAGAAACTATGGGGGCACATGGGTGGCTCAGTCAGTTATGCATGACTCATGAGCTCTGGCATCATGGGATCCAGCCCCGAGTCAGGATCCGTGCTCAGCACAGAGTCTGCTGGAGATTTTCTCCCTTTCCCTCTCCCATCCCCTCCTACTCCCCGTCAGCACCTCCCCTCTCCATCCGCTCTAAAATAAATAAATAAAATCTTAAAAAAAAAAAGAAATAGAAAAGAAAAAGAAAAATCAAATGGAAATATTGCAACTAAAAAAAAAACGTAATACCGAAAATAAAAACCTCACTAGAGAGACTCAATAGTGGAATGAAGATGACTGAGGAAAGAGGTCATCTTTAACAAATGATCAATAAAAAGATCAATAAAAGTCAAGATCAATAAAAATGATTTTTTATTGATCGATAAAGACAGATCAATAAAAGTGATTCATTTTGTATTACAGAGAGGAAAAGAAGATTGAAAAACAAATGAACAGAGACTCAGGGACCTGTGGAACAATAAAAGGGCTCACAGTTGTGTTACCAAACTCCCGGAAAAAGAGGAAAGTGTGGTTAAGAAAAACTATTTGAGGGGTGCTTGGATGGCTCAGTCAGTTAAGTGTCTGCCTTTGGCTCAGGTCATGATCCCAGGTTCCTGGGATCAATCCCACATTGGGCTCCCTATGCGGTGAGGAGTCTGCTTCTCCCTCTCCCTCTGTGCTCTCTCTTGCTCTCTCTCTCTCTAATACATAAAAAATCTTTAAAAAAATAAAAAAGGGGCACCTGGGTGGCTTAATCGTTGGGCATCAAAGGCAATCTTAATCGTTGCCTTCAGCTCAGGTCATGGTCCCAGGTTCCTGGGATAGAGCCCCGCATCAGGCTCCCCACTCAGTGGGAAGCCTGCTTCTCCCTCTCCCACTCCCCCTGCCTGTATTCCCTCTCTCGCTGTCTCTCTCTCTCTGTCAAATAAGTAAATGAAAGCTTAAAAAAAGATAAAAATAAAAATAAATTAAATTAAATAAGTATAAGGAGAAATAAAAAAATACATAATCACAGTGGAAGGAAATAACATTTCTGTCTCAATAATTATTAGAAGAAACAGAAAATTAAGCCATAAGTATATAAAAAATTTGAACAACCTCATTAACAAACTCGGTCTAACAGACATATATACAGGACTGTACTAAAAAACACACAATATTTTCAAGCCCAAGTGGTTCTGGACAAATCTCAAAAAATTTTCAAGAATTAAAATCATACAGAGCATATTCTCTGACCATGCCATTAAGCTGGAAATCAATAACAGAAAGATAACTGGAAAATAGTCACATGTTTGGAAATTAATAAACACACTTCTAAATAACTCATTTTGGTCAAAGGATAAGCCATGATGAAAATCAGAAAATTCTTTTAAATAAGCAAAGGTTAAAATGCTAAATATCAGGGACGCCTGGGTGGGTCAGTTGGTTAAGCAGCTGCCTTCGGCTCAGGTCATGATCCCAGGGTCCTGCGATCGAGTCTCACATCGGGCTCCTTGCTCAGCGGGGAGCCTGCTTCTCCCTCTGTCTCTGCCTGCCACTTTGCCTGTTTGTGCTCTCTCTCTGACAAATAAAGTAAATAAAATCTTTTAAAAAAATGCTAAATATCAAATTTGTGGGATACAGGTAAAGTATACTTAGCGTTTTTATGCCTGGGTGTATACAGCAGTGGAAAACAGTGGAAAGGAAGGAGCCAAGCATCTACCTCCAGGATCCAGAAAAATGACAAACCAAAACCAAATGAATAAAAGGAGAAACTAATAAATACAAAGCGGAACATGATGACATGGGGGAAACAAATGACACAGAGGATAAACTAAGCCAAAATGGATTCTCTGAAAATACCCATATAATTCACAAGCTTCTGACAAATTTATGAAAATCCTTCAGATATTAAAATAATATGTAAATAAATTCTGTGCCAATAAATTTGAAATGAAATGTACAAATTCCTAGAAATGTAGCAAAATTAACTCAGAAAAATGTGATTTAAAAAAAAAATTCCCCCAAATAAAGTTCTAAGCACAGATGGCTTTATTGGCAGTTTTCACCAAATGTGCAAGGAACAAAAGATAAAATCTGATACAAACTCCTCTAGATGATAGAAAAATGGGTAACAACCCCCAACTTATTTCATGAGAATAGTAAAACTCCTTAAGAATAGTATGAGAAAAAAGGAGTCATCAGTCAATCTTATATTAGTAAATGTGCAATTAGTAAATGTGAGTGGAAAATAAATGCAGGAAAAATAAGCAGACAAAATTTAACACTGATTCATAATTTTTTAAAAATCTAAGCACATTTGGAATTGAGAGGAATATCTCAAATCTGGTGAAGGGTATCTTCTAAAAAAAAGAAAACAAAACTATAACAAAGATCATCTTAAAATAGGTCATCATGATCGATAGAAATGTCCGTAAGACCAGAAATAAGACACACATGCCCACAATCATGTTTTCTATTCTACGTTCTACTTGGGGCCCTAGACGTCATTGTAATGCAACGACACAACCAAAATGGATATAAATCGAAAAAGAAAGAAAAAACTATTATTATTTGAAGATGGTGTTGTACATGTAAGAAATCTAAAAGTCTTCACAGATAAGAAGTAATAAAAGAGCTTCACTGAATTGAAATCTATCCACAAAAATCATTTAGAAGATAAAATTTTTAAAATCAAAAAGGAACCATTTACAATGGCATAAAAATTGCAAGATCTCTATGGATGCGATTATGAAAATGTATTGAGAGATGTTAAAGAAAACATAAATAATGTAGATTTATACTATGTTCTTTGCCTGGAAAACAGAACTGTGGTAAAGAAGTCAGTTCTCCTTGGGGTGCCTGGGTGGCTCAGTGGGTTAAGCCTCTGCCTTCGGCTCAGGTCATGATCTCAGGGTCCTGGGATCGAGCCCCACATTGGACACTCTGCTCAGCAGGTAGCCTGCTTCCCCCTCTCTCTCTGCCTGCCTCTCTGCCTACTTGTGATCTCTCTTTCTGTCAAATAAATATATAAAATCTTAAAAAAAAAAAGTCAATTCTCCTCAAAGTGAGCAAAAAGTGTAATACAATCCCAATAAGAATCCCAGCGGTGTGAGGATTCATTTTTTATCACTACATCATAAATGACCCCAAAACTTAGAGGAGAACAATACACCTTTATTTATCTCACAACATTTGTGGTCAAGAACCTGGGCACAGCTTTAGACAGGCCCTCCTTTTCGGGTTCTCTCAACGGGGCCGCGATCAAGGTGTTGGATGAGGCTGCTGGCTGTGCTTTTATCTCAGGCTATTCGACGCGGGGCCTCATCTCTCACGTCCTTGCCAAAGAGCCTTCTCCAGCAGACAGCCCCAATACGGCAGTCTGCTTCTTCGGAGCCAGCTCATGAGAAGGGTGTGCGAGCTGGAGGTCACGGTCTTGTGTGGCCTCATGTCAGAAGTAGCACCCTCAGCTGTCTGTACTCTGTTCACAAGACACAAGTCGCCAGGTCCCATCCACGCCCAAGTTCGCACAGGCGTGCACACGAATCTCTGAATCAGATGGAAATGTGAGAAATGCTAGAGATGAAAAACACATCAAAGATGAACTATTCTGTGAGGTTATCAACAGACTGAATGAAGAAGAAAAGACTGATAAAGTTGAAGACATATCAGTAGAGATCATCTGCACCGGAACAAAAAAAAGAAAAACATAAATGGAAAATCATACTCAAGATCTATGGAAGAGATCAAAGTGCAACGCATGGAATGTATACAGTTGGAGACCCAGAAGGAGACGAGAAAGCAGAATAAACGTTTGAAGAGGCAATAGCTGAGAATAGCCCAAGTTAATGAAAGATGTTAACCACAGATCCAGGAAGCTCAGAGAACTCCGAGGAGGATAAATACAGAAAAGCATGCCTAGGCACATTATAATCAAACTGAAAAGCAAAGATAAAGAACAAATCTTGAATGCAACCCAGAGGAGAGTAAACACATGATATCCAACAGAACAAAAAAAGAACAATGCCTAAATTTCATCAGAAGCAACGCAAGACTGAAGAAAATGGAGCAACGGCTTTAAAATGCTGGTGGACAATCCTGTTAGCTTAGAATTCCTTGTGCAACAAAAATATCCTTCCCCAATTTGATGGAAGAGACATTTTCAGGCAGACGAGGGCTGAAAGAATGCGTCCCCAGCAGACCCACCCTACTGGGACACGCACACGTACACACACGCTAAGAGAGGTTCTGTAGGAAGGACACATGACGATATCAGATAGAATCTTCATTCTTAGGAAGGCATAACACCAGAAATGGCAAATAGTTTAAGTATATAAAAGATCTTTAAAAATTATACATATAATACACAGCATTATATCCCCTTAAAGACCACTGACTGTTTCAAACAAGAATGTCCTGGAAGGTTTATGTCACTTATACAAGTAAAATACGGGACATGTTAGCATGAACATGAGGGCCTAGAAATGAAAGAATAGAATTCTAATCTTCTTGCCATTTTCCTTGTTAAATGATACACTGTTTTTGATAAGTTTTTGATAATTTAAAGGTGTGTCTTATTCTCTAGATCAGCTTCTGAAGTCCCACAGTCACGGAGCAGATAGGAAAGAAAAGGAGAGGAACAAAGACCCAAAGAGCAAATGGGATAAATGAAAACTCAGAACAGAGATGGTTGAGTCCAAACACGTCGGCAGTAAAATAAACGTAAATGCACCGAATACTCCAACTACAAGAGATTGTTAGAGATGGGTACAAAGTAAGATCACACGACATGCTATTCACAAGAAAAAGACACAGACACTTTGGGAGTAAAAGGAGAAGAAGGGAAAAACAGCCAATCTTGAGTCTGGTGTGTCTACACTAAGGTCAGACAAAGCAGACTTCAAGATAAAGAGCATTACAAGAGATAAAAATGGGTATTCTAGAATGATAAAAAGGTCAATTAATCATGAAGACATCACAGTCTTAAGTACATATACGTCTAAGAGTAAATCTCCCAACTACGTGGAGCAAACATTGTGCAGAGCTAAAGGAAAACCGAAATCCACAACCAGAGACTCCACTGCCCGTGGCAGTCAGCGACGGACGAGTGGATGGGACAGTCTGGGAGGACGGAGGAGGACGGAGGAGGATGAAGGAGGATGGAGGACGGAGGAGGACGGAGGAGGACGGAGGAGGATGGAGGATGGAGGAGGACGGAGGAGGATGGAGGATGGAGGAGGACAGAGGAGGATGGAGGAGGGTGGAGGACGGAGGAGGATGGAGGAGGATGGAGGATGGAGGACAGAGGAGGACAGAGGAGGATGGAGGACAGAGGAGGACGGAGGAGGATGGAGGATGGAGGAGGATGGAGGAGGATGGAGGAGGATGGAGGATGGAGCAGAATGGAGGATGAAGGAGGATGGAGGAGGATGGAGGAGGATGGAGGAGGATGGAGGATGGAGGAGGGTGGAGGTTGGAGGACAGAGGAGGACGGAGAAGGATGGAGGATGGAGCAGGATGGAGGAGGATGCAGGAGGATGCAGGAGGATGCAGGAGGGTGGAGGAGGACAGGGGACAGAGGATGGGGAAGGATGGAGGAGGATGGAGGAGGATGGAGGACAGAGGAGGACGGAGGAGGA
>CM052894.1:834999-852774 GCA_028534135.1 Potos flavus
ATGGGATGGTGTGGGTGATGTGGCCATGGACGGTGTGGCCGTGGATGGGATGGTGTGGGTGATGTGGCCATGGACGGTGTGGCCGTGGATGGGATGGTGTGGGTGATGTGGCCATGGACGGTGTGGCCGTGGATGGGATGGTGTGGACGGTATGCGCATGGATGGTGTGGCCATGGACAGTGTGGCCATGGATGGCACAGTGTGGACGGTGTGCCCATGGACGGTGTGCCCATGGATGGGACGGTGTGGCTGTGGACAGTGTGCCGTGGACGGCACTCACGTAGCCCTGAATGGGCGCCCGCTCTAATCCCTGGACGCTGGGAGCTGCCTGGTAGGGGAACGCCTCTGCAGTGGATTCAAGGTCGTCAGGGATGTGAAGGGAGGGAAATCAAAGAAGGAAAAATGAAACTCTTGACTGGGGAGGTGCACATGGAATGGGGACATGTGTGTCCATTCCCAGCCAGTCACTTCCAGAGCCAGCGGGCGAGTGGGAGAGAAGGACCGCGGGGGTTACCCTCGGGCGGGCTTGTGGCGCGGGGCGTCCAGGGTGGTGCGCGGCCCGAGAGCTGGCTCGGAGCGAGTTCTGCGGTGTCCAAGCCCAGCGCTCGTTCTCAGCAGGGAGTGACAGCACTCGGGGCTCCTGGGCAGGTGGCCCTCGGCTCCTGTGGGCTTGCCAGGTCTTTCCACCCAGCTCCACCCACCCCCGTCCTGGCGGCTGGTTATTATCCTTCCGAGGGGCGGTGCTGGCTTCCAGCTCAAGGGCACGGCCCTGGCGGGAATCCCGGCCCGGCCGTGGGCAGCCCAGCTCCGCCCTGGGCACTCAGGCTCCCATCCTCACACCCTTCCCCGCCCTTGTGTCCAGTCCGCACGGCCCGCCCCGCCTGCGCCCTCCGGGGAGCCTGCTCCGTCGCTCCCGGGTCTCCAGTCCCGGAGGAGCCTGCCATGGTTCCCAAGTGTGTGTCCAGCCGCACCGGGGCGTCCTCCCACGGCCGCCCCCGGCCTCAGGAGCGCCAGCGAAGCCTCCTCGCCTCCGCCTGCCGCCGCTCGGTGGGCTCCCTCCCGGCAGCCCGCACTTGGCAAAGAGCGTGCCCAGCTGTCTCTAGCCACCCACCATCCTGCTTGGCTGGCCCCTCCTCCTCTGTTGGCCGTGTCATGGCCTTCCCTGCAGATTCCCGCCGTGACCGCTCCAGGCTCTCCCCGACAGAGCCTCACTGTTCCCGACGCGGGGACAGAGCTTGGCTAAGCAGGGCTGAAGCGCTGGGGGCAATGTCTCAGTGCTTAGGGGTCAGGACTCTGCCACCCTGCCTGTGACCGAGGGGCTTCCATGAAGGGGCAAAGCCCCCTTAGTGCAGCACTGCCCCCAGCCCCCAGGCTCATCACTGACCCTGTCTGAGCGATCCGACGTTCGCTGAGAGCCAGCGCGTCACTGCACCTGTCCGGGTCCTCTGTGCAGAACCGGGCCTCTGCCTGCCCCCACTGCCCGCGGGCGTGACTCCCTGCAGCCCTGCCCTCTCGTGCAGGACGATGCATTGCCTCTCTGTGTAGCAGCCTGACCCCGGGGGTCTCTCTCACCCCCAGGTGCAGAGAGACCCTTCACGAGCTGCAGCCTTCAGCCCAGGGTGGCCCCGGGGCGTGTTCAGGTCACTTGGGAGCCAGCCCCGTCCCTCCCAGGACACGCCAGCTGCGTAGCCTCGTCCCCAGGGCCCCTGCGGTGGGCACGGCGGCCGAGCTCCGGGAGCCGAAGCCACTGCCTGAGCCTCGGGGGGGGGGGCCTGCCGGCCACGTGCGTGCTTCTGTGGCCTTCCTCTGTGGCCGGCACGTGACCGTGTTTGCTCCGCGTGCGGGTCCCCTGCCCCCGTGTTTGCGAGCACGCACGGAGCCGTCTGCAGTCTCTTCTCGGAGCAGCAGCTGACTTACTGCTTCACGGCCGGAGGCTCGGAGACGGCCCAGCCCCCGGAGGCCGGCCCTGGGGACCGCAGTGGAGCCTCCTGTGGAACGTCCCTTTGCTCGAGGAACGCCTTCCTGTTGTGCACATTCCAGGCGAGGCTGGCCGGGCTCTCGTGACATAACACCGTCCCTTGGAAAGCCCAGCTCCCTAACCGCCGGGGACACGGAGTGACGGCTGCTTGTTTACAGCTCTAGCCGTTGCGTCACCCCGATGTCCAAAAATAGCCGGGCGCAGTGCAGGCCTCCCTAGGAGCTCGGGGGGAAGTCCGCGCTCTCCTGAAAGAGGAGGGGAGGCAGAACGGCTCGTCGGCGCCGCGGCTCATTCCCCAGGCATTTTCTCGAGGGTCCAGGAGTCGGTGATCAGCCCTCCTCTGGGGCCGGCCCGTTCTGTCCTCGGGTCAGTGGCGGGGCCGGGGGGGGGGGGGTCAGGGCCGCCCCAGGTCTCCAGGGAAACACATGGGAAACACATGGCTTGTATTTCGCCGGGGAGACCATGGCCAAGGCTTTTCTAGTCCCTTCCAGAGCTTACGAAACACCCCCCGGGCCTCCAGAATATTGTGCCCAGTGTCGCCCTGAGAACCGGGTCCAGAGTGGGGCGGGGGAGGGGCTGCAGCCCCGGCGGTGGGGGGACCAGTCCTCAGGATGCTCCTTCGGGATCTCTGCAGGCTCCAGGAATGCCGAGCTTCTGTCCCCTGAGGTCCCCTGTGGGGCACTGCCCACTCAGAGGCTTTGCCCCCAGCCCCCCGCCTGCCATCCCGGGTGACCCCGCTAGGCCACCACCCCCGGAGCTCCAGGGGCCTAGTGATGGGGTGCGCGTCCCTCCGGCGCAGCGCACTTCACGCGGGGCGAGGCCAGCGGCAGTGCCCAGCTGCGGGTGCCGTGACCGCCACGGAGGCCCCGGCCACAGCAAGCACACAGGAGCTGAAAATGAAAGCAGGCACCGTGGGGTCCCCTCTGACGTGCTCCCGGCCGCGTGGAAGGCAGTCGGCTGGGGACCCGCAGGGAGAGGGGGCTCCTGCAGGGAGTGATGGGTGACCAAGCACATGGGGGGCTGTGGGCGGGGCGGCTGGAACTGGGGGGGCCGGGGAGGAGCGTTCATCACGTCACCCGGATTCCGTGGCACATCCCCACGTCCAGGGGGTTCTCTGTGGGGCGCCGGCGTGGGCCGCGGACCCCCAGGATGTTTGTAGTTCTTCAGTTTTCCTGGGACCAGTTACCTGTTCCCAGTGCTGGTCCTTCGCCTCCCCCACGGAACCCACACGTCTTCCTCCTGTCTGAGTCCCTTCGTGTACGGATTTGCTCTGTGTCGGTAAAACATACTCTTATAAAACCAAAACCAAAACAGAGCGGCGATGCTGTCTGTGTGCGCGGGGCGCCGGGAGGCTCAGGCGGGTCACGGATCTCTCCGGATCCACGGCGAGGCCTCGGGCTCTCAGCCCACCCAGAGTTCCCGTCCGTCTTGTCTTTGCAGTCACGAGTGAGGTCTTCTCCTACCTTCCTGCAAAACTCAAACCTGTCCTGGGGCTTGAACAAGTCTTATCGTATTTAACCCTGGGCGTTTGGTTCTTGTGCTCTTATGAGAGAGAAGTTCTTCACTTTCGGACTAGTTACCGCTAGTATTTAAGGGACACCTGATTTTTATAAGCTTACCTTATAGTACACATTTTATTGAATTTTTATTTGTTCAGATTTTCGCCATTTATTGTTTTCAATTTTATTACTCTTGGTCCATCCGTTGATTTCACTGGCCAATGTGACGTAGGCCAGGTTCAGCAGCCACCATGAGCCGACAAGATACAACCCCTGCCCCTGGGGCCTGGGGCACTCAGTCAGTGAAGCGTCCGCTCTTGGCTCAGCTCATGATGCCAGGGTCCTGGGATCGAGCCCCGTGTCGGGCTCCCTGCTCGGCGGGGAGTCTGCTTCTCCCTCTCCCTCTGTCCTTCCCCCTGCTTGTGCTCTCTCCCTCTCTCTCTGTCTCAAGTGAATAAATAAAAATCTTTAAAAAATATTTTTTTTTTCAAGTGTCATTTGTGCTTCTGGTCGGATTGCATTGCCCTCCCCCCCGGGGGTGGTGCTGGTGGCGGGCTTGTCCGCGACACAGGGACACGCGCTGGTAAGTCACGGTTACGTGTGATGTGCCCTGTGGGTTTCCGATGACCACCGTTACCAGGAAGGCTTCCTAGTTGCCAGGAGCGGAAAGCAGCCCCGGCTGATGCAGGCGGAAAAGGAACATGTGGGAGGAAAATCGGAGGGCGCGCAGGATTGCCGGAAAGGCCTGCGTGCCGGCCTTGAGACCAGGCGGGAGCTGAGGGCAGCGCCACGGCCGGATGGCCCGGGGTTCGGGGGCGAAGCCGGGCACCAAGCCTGGCAGGACACGAAATCCCTGGGTCACTGCCCCAGCCCGGCGGCAGGCTGGGCCCCTGCGTGTCTGCAGACCAAGGGCCGGGGGTGGGGGCTCTGAGCGGGGCTCCCCGTGCTGAGCAGCCGATAAAAGCCAGTAGAGGTCTTGGGCGCTCAGGGTCCCCCTCCTGCCGTCCTAAGCTTGGTTTTGGCGGGTGCGTGTTTTAGGTCACGTATGCTTCACTGAATGATTCCTGCTTCTACAACGGTGATTATTCCTGCTCTCTGATCTGTCAGGTACTCCTGAAGATGATCAAATGTTTTTCTTCTTTAGCTTTCAGTGACTATGTCATTAGGCCACCCTTGCGTTCCCAGGGGACCCCTATGTGGTCGTGAGGCCGGTGATCTTTAGAATGTAATTTGCTATGTTCGATTCAGTATTTTTGCACATGCGTTCCTAGTGAAAATGGTCTGCTGTTTTTTCCTACTATGGTGTCACGATCTGACCTTAGTTTCAGGCTCCCACCAGTGTCATAGGATGAACTGGTGACATGCTTCTGTGTGACCGCAGTCCAGGAGCACCTGGACCACCAGACTGCGAAGGTTCCGCAGAACTCGCCTGGACGCCGTCCGCGTCGGACGCCTCTGGGGACAGTGACTTTTAACTACCTTTCTATTTTTTCTGCCTCTCCAGAGTTTCTACTGTAGGGGCCCCGGGCGGGCGGCCCCAGGACGGGCCACTCGGGCGGGAAGATGACCCAGCAGCCTCAGGACCAGCTCCTTCCCTCCCCTCAGCCACCAAAGAGGAATTCGGAGAGAGGACCTGCTCCCGGAGGGGCGCGGCCGGCATGGGTGACCGCGCTGTGATGGGAACCAGGTCCGGGGACAGGCGGGGACCGGGCAGAGCCTGTCGGACCCCAGTCCTCCGGGTCCTGCCACGTCCCCGCGGCCGCAGACGTTTGTGACCCAAACACTGACTTTCTCCCCCTCCTGGGCATCACGTCCCTTCCCTCTGACGTCCCAGACCCCCCGCCCCTTCTCCTGAGCTCACGATGACACAGGGACCTCATGGTGCCCGAGGGTCATTTCCACGTGTGTGTGGGCTCCCCGCACAGACGCCCTTACATCTGATTTCCTCCCGTGAATCTGTGTCATTGTGACTCTCAGTCCGGCCAGAAGGACCCAGAAGGGGACGGGGTTCTTGCTGCCCGCCAGATGGGGTGGTCGGCCAGATCCTTGAACTCGCTGGACACCATCGCGTGAGAGACGCCGGGACATGTGGAAAGTAGCCGACAGAAGGTAAGATTTCCCTCCACGTGAGCCTCCCCGAATCTCTATCTGCGGCGTCGGATGGAGAGAGCGGTGACAGTCCTGTCCCCTCCTCCTCCATTCAGACCCGCAGGAGGAGATCCTCGGGCCCAGGACTCTGGTTAGATTTGGTCGAGTCCTCTGGTTTCTGATCCACTTCCTCCCAGCGCTGGTCTTTGTTTTCCTCTGTGTGTGTCCGTCATGTAGTTTGTCACGGGAAGGGGATTCCCACGGGGCAGAAGGCGGGCGCGGCCCCGGAGACCGGTGAGTCCACGGTTCCCGCCAGCCCAGCGTCTGCCGGGACTGCCACTCACGGCGTTGCCGAGGGACGTCGTGGAAGCCAGACCCGCAGGCGTGGGGGCCCAGCTGTTAGCGGGCTTGGCCCCTCAAGAAGAGCCCTGGGCTAGGGTAAGTCGGTTGGGGGTGAGGCGGACAGTGGGTGACCTGCCGACCTCAAGAACACGTCCATGCAGGGAGGTCACGGTCAAACAGCACGCGGTCCCTGACCCCAAGGTGCATCGGTCCTCGGTCGCTGTGTGGCCCTGAGAGACCCGAGCCGTGAGTGAGGACGGGGCGTCTGGTCTCCCCCATCGGGAGTGCCAGTGCACCCGCGTGGCCCGTGGAGCAGACCGGGGACCGCCGCCCCTCCCCCGCCGTGCCGGCTCTCGGGCCGTTGGTCGTGAGAGGTGCCAGCCCGTAGGGACGTCTGTCGTCTCAGCCTCCGTCGCTGCTCGGTGCTGGAGAGCCCCCTCCAGGAGCGCCTGCCCCGTGTCCCAGAGGAGCTGTTCTCGCCGCAGGACCCTTACCACCGGCGCCGCTCGGCGTTTGCTTTCTTAGACTAATGTCGGGACCAAACTTTCGCGCCGCAGGGCCGCACCCTCTGTGCCAGCCTGGACAGCCCTTGCGTCCTTGGCAAAGCCGTTCGAGGGCTTTTGGTTTGAGTTCTGTTAATAGATCCTACTCGTCAATGGCCGGACAGCGGGTCCTTCAAGGTGGCTACATTCACAAGCAAAGCTTCCTTTTTAGAGCGCTCTCCATGCGTCTCGTTAGTGGCATGGCTGGTCTGAGGGACTCCCGTGACCCGATGAAAGAACAGAGCGGAGGCTTTAAAAATAAATCACACCCAGTATAAATTCCTCTTCTTCAAACCCAGCCTCGTCTGCCTGTTTTAACTTCCCTTTCCCTGCAAGGTTCACGGACAGCCCTCGGCGTAACCTCCAGGTTCAACGTGTCTGGGTTGCTCAAGTAGATGCTGAAAACTGGGGAACGAATTTCACAGGAGGAGGGGACACTGGCGTTGGCCCCGCTGCCCAGACTGTGGGCTCGGGCTCTCAGACCTGCCACTGCCAGAGAGTCCCTGTCCCCCCCGAACACGACCCAGCTTGTAAATTATAAGCCCCTTTACCTCTGCTTTCAAAATATCCCACCAACCTTAGAGAGAAATTAGGAAGACTGATGACTGGTCACTCATTCCCCCTTCACAGAGAAAAGAGTAGCACGGTTTCCCTCAGGCCCCGTGACGAGTGATCTTCCAAAGGCCGGTTTTTGAGAAGTTAACAGAAGCTGGGGTTCAATCACGTACCAAAGAGAAGGCTTTTGTTAAAATGCTTCATACAGACTTCACAGAGATATAATCTGGGGCACCTGGCTGCCTCAGTTGGTAAAGCCCGTGACTCGTGAGGTCGGGGTTGTGGGTTCAAGCCCCACATTGGGTGTAGAGATTGCTTTAAAAAAATAAAATCTTAGAAAACACACACACAAAGATAGAAATCTTTCGATTCTCATTTTAGCTAAAAATCTCCCTGATAGAAAACAAAAATTCGTTAAAAAGACGGGCCAATCTCTTGATATCTAGGCTGTAATCCAGTTCTTGGGGAATTCAACACAACTGTCTCTGTCTTCCAAATCTCTACCGAACCTGAAATGCAGCGCTGAAGTCAAGTCCAAGCCACAGCCTTTCCCACCCCGCCCTCGCCCGCTCCTTCAGAGCGCCATGGGGTTTGTGAAAGACCAGGGCATTGGAGCAAAATGGTCCCGTACTTAAGAAAAAGGAGGATACATTTTAAATAGCAGTTACTCTGAAACTCTAGAGAAAAAAGTGTTTTTACATCTTTTCCCTGTCCCTTAAAATTACAAATGTTTCAAATGTAAACACGGCTCAGAATCACCCAAGACTGAAGGAAAAGGAGGAGGGAGAGGCCTCTTGAGCCGTCATCTGCTGAAAGGGCCCAGCCCCTGGTGCGTCTCCGAGCCGCGGAGGAGCCTGTCTCCACCGGGAGGGTTAGGGAAATGAGATGCTCTCTCTGCGTCTGTGGGCCGTAGACTTTCTACCTCCCGCTCCCCCTGCTCCTCCAGGACCCCAGAGGGCCTTTCTTTGAAATGTGAGCTTCAAGGAAACGCGTTCCTCGGAAGGAAGAAAAATGGAGGTTGTTGACAACTGGGCCTACGCTGTCCCGCTGTCCCGTGCCCGGGCTGTCTCGTCTAGGTGTGTCCGTGCGTGTCGTAAACGGAAGGTGAGCTCTCCGCTGCCGGCTGGGACTGCAGGAATCCGGGCGCCGAGGACGCCCGTTCACTGGTCTGAAGGCAGGTGCGCGTGAGGAGGGGGCACTCCGAAACGCAGACAGAAAAACTAACGGGGGTGGTCAAGTTCAAGGGATCTGGGAACGAGTCGCTCCTAAAGCAAATGTAGGGTTGTTGGTTCCATTGAAACAGAGTGTCTTTATAATTATCAGCATGAAATAGACTTTTCTTCTGCTTGTGTTGACCAGAAGTCAAATAAATTCCTATCACCTCCTGCAAAATTTGTCAGGGAAAAAAAGTAGGAATGTATTTTTTGTTTAGGGAGAAGAAAGGTTTTGTCGTTAGTGCGGCTGGTTGTTGGGGGGCAAACTTAGTGAGGAGGGAGCACAGGCCGACGCCCCAGGACCCTGAGCCCACAACTCCCCAGTGGGATCTGGGATGTTTCTCGGGCACCCCTGCCGGCCCTAAAGCTAAGGGAAGGAAAAACCAATGGCTAACGTCCAGAGCTTACAGTCCTGCAAGACAAGAGTCCTAATTTAAGTTTGCTGGTTGAATTAAGATGGACGTGTCTTTGGAGGTGTCAGCATTAACTATGAAACTTTTCTTCTAGTGAGGTTTGCTGAGGGTCAAAGAGGCTCCCGTTATTTCTTGCAATTTGTCAGCAAAAAGATGACTTAAAATGGTGACTCTTTTATGTCTCAAAGTTTCCGTAGGTAATTGTTAAGATGGCTTTCAAAGTCTTTGATAACCTGAAACTTCAAAGTGTTGCTTGGACGATAAATGGGATTGAATTCATTGGACAGCGAGGTCTTTTACAAGTAGGATAAAGTGCTAAAGCCTGGAGTATGGGACGGAGGTTTGTGTTTTTGACTTCTTATTGCAGAGAAACTGAAGATATTTGGGTCATGCTTTGTGCTTAACCAATTCATAAATTTGCCCTCTAAAGAGTTTTGGGGAAACAGTTCACAATCGGTTACTAGTTAGTTTTCACTGGAGACTTAGGTTTCTGAGAAGGCAAAATTCTTCTAGATGTAATTAAGACTGGTGGGAATAAGGGAAACAATTCTGTATGTAGAAAAGAAGAGGATACGTAAGAAAGATATAAAGAATGGGAATACATTTTCTTTGAAGGCAAAAAAAAGGTAATTTTTCCTAAATGAGACTGGTTGTTTGGAAAGAAATGGCTTGGGACAAAATCTGAGTGCAAAGGAAAGTTTTAGAAGGTTTGTGAAGGGAAAACTTTGGAAAGAAATTTTAGGTGTGGTCAGGACGGACTAAGATTGAAATGAATGGATTTTAAAAGTACAGTGATATAAGATTGAAATTCTCCTCTGTCCAAATGATGACATTTTCTTGAATTGTTGGTCTGCCCTGGATAAGAAATTGTAAACAAATTTTTTTTTTCTCTTTTGTCTGCCCAGAAAACCAGTCTCTATGTTTTGCTGTTATCAGGTCTTTGATTACTTGGTTAAAACTTCTCAGTATTGGGGATCCTGGGTGTCTCAGTCGGTTAGGTGGCTGCCTTCAGCTCGGGTCCTGATCCAGGCCAGGGTCTTGGGGTGGAACTCGGCGTCGGGCTCCCTACTTGGCGGGGAGCCTGCTTCTCCCTCTCCCTCTGCCACTCACCACACTAGTGCTCTGTCTCTCTCTCTCTCAAATAAATAAATAAAATCTTAAAAAAAAAAATCTCAATATTAAAGAAGCTAAGTTTTGCTAACAACTGTATAACCTTGCATATTTGCCTTTACGATCTCTTATTGTTACCTTGGTTAAATAAATTTTGAGTTTTGTAATGATCTGCAATCCTATTTAGGCATGTGCTGTAACTTTCTGAGGGTTTGGTTTTTTTAAGATCTTATTTATGTGTTGGTCAGAGAGAGAGAGCACAGGCAGTGGGAAGCAGGCTGCAGGAGAAGCAGGCTCCCCACTGAGGAGGGAGCCCAACACCTGCGGCTCAATCCCAGGAACCCTGGGATCACAACCTCAGCCTGAGGCAGACACTTCACCCACCGAGCCACCCAGGCATTCCCTGAGTTTGTTTTGTTTTAAACAAACTTCCCAAGATTTAAATTGTAAGTGACGTCTCTTCGACTCATTAGGCCTCTTTATTTGGTATGTTGACTTATTCCGGAAGCACTGGTAAGCAAATAATAAGCCTTAGGTCGCATTGCTTGGGTAAAGGCTATATCTATTCGAGAAATGATATGCGATTCCTAAAGCTTAGTATGTTCTCATGCGAGGTCATCACTGGGTATTTTGATTATTAAAGTGTTGTGTGTCACAGAAATAACCTGACTTCCTTGCTGGCTATATTGTAACCTCTCATTAGATCTTTAACCGTGTCCTTTCTGAGTTTTTGTCATTTATAATTGTTCTTATTCTCTTGCAGAATGAGTTTCATCTTCAAGGAGATTCATATAGAGGACTTTTAGGACAAATACAGGTATTCGATAGCTTTAAAATCCTAAAACCGAAATGGGTAAGAATTTCCCGTATTAACTAAAGCTGCGTTTAAACTGAACCAGAAAGAGTAACATGGGGCTAAATGATCTAAAACGATGATTATAGTTTTGTGACTCTTGTCTGAAACATTGCCGGTTCTCTAACGTTTCTTCTTCCCGATTAAGGAAACTTGTTCTCCAGATACCTATGACTTACAGAAACATGACAAAGTATTCATTTGTGAACCAACCAAAGCATCTAACCTTTCTCTGTCCCCGAACCCTCTCATGCAAAAGGTCTCAGTACTATTCTCCCTTCCAGGGCAGTCCTAGTCATTTGCATACGTTCAGTGAGAGTCTGTTCTCCCTGGAGCAGGACACCATTGGAAGCCGCGGTTATTTTACCAAGGCTCCAACTGGAACGTCACATTTGAGAGACGTGCATAGGCTTGGATATGACAAAACAACTTTAAGGAATTGAGGTTGGGTTTATGATACCCGGAGCCATAAAGCCCCTTGGAACGGCTGGCCTGATGCCTGCTTACCGTGTTCCCAGCAGCCTCGCCAGGTGAGGGAAGAATGTCACCGCCTGGCAGGTGCGGGAACCTCAGGAGACTTTGGGGACCCCACGGAGAGGAATCTGCCCACATCTGCAGGTACTGCAGGCACGTCTGATGGCAAGTACCTGGCTCGGCTTCTGGCCTGGAGAGGCTACTGAAATTCAACCTAAAGATTCCTTATAAAAAGTTCTAGCAAAGCAGATTCTAAAAGATCTGTATGATCGATCATTATTCTTGCTGAGCTTATGTAAATGATTAGGCCACGTTTGTTAAAATTGGGGTTGTTTTACAAATGAATTAGTCCTGATTTGGCTGTCTCTGATTAAAAATGAGGGTGATTATAGAGAGAAAATGTTTTAATAACACATCTTTGAAAATATTAAATTTCAGTAGTGTTATAAACTAGGCTAGATCCTGAATTCTTCTGGTTTCCTCAAATATCTGGCTATGGCTCTCCAACTAAGGTTTCCAATCTTCTTCCATTTTCTTGACTTAAAGTCATCAAAAACTAAAGCTGGCTTTATTCCTAAAGCTCTAAAAACTGACCCTGGACAACCTGAGGTAAACTTCCGAGAAATAGCTTTTCTATTTCTACACAGTAGCTCATATATAGATAATCTTCATGCTTTTTATTCTGTTGGGATAATAACAGGACCCCGGGGGCATATGATTATTTAGGATTAATTCCCCCAATGATCATATAACTCAACTAGCACCATGACCAGTTCTGTGTGGCTGGGATGATTACATTTTTCCTTAAAAGCCAGAGTGTGCCCCACTCCACGGGGTTAACTATGGGCTTGTGGAGACAACGGATGACCCCACTTTCTTTAGGATTGGGTCAGATGATGCACTTGGGGATGCCTTCATCTTTTGAGACAAGTCCTCTCCCACTTGCCAGTGATTCCTTGTAATTAGGGTATTGTTAAGGCTGGACCTCAAACAAAAAGGACTTCTGAATGGTTTCATCCCTCATAGTCATACTTATTCTAGAAGCCACCTCTGTAGATGGACAATCACAAGCAAAGGCCTTAGCCAAGCTTTCAACAGCCCTCCTGGTAAAGGGAGTCTCAAAGCTCACTATGGGACAGCCCCTGACTGTCACGACTTCACATCAGGTCCAGAGTGTCTTAGAAACTAAAGGCCACCAATGGATGATGGGAGGCCGACTTACTAAATACCAGGCTATGCTTGTAGAAACGCCTGAAATAATACTTAAAACCTGTCGACCTTTAAGCCCAGCTGCCCTTATGCCTGGACCTGACCATCGTCCTTCTACAAGGCAGAACTGTTCAGAGGTTACGGATCTCGTTTATTCTCGTCGACCAGCTTTAAACGATTCCCCTATCGAAACTGCAGGTGACGACCGGCTTAGCCACGGCGGTAGTGTCCTGGGACGGGGGGTAAGAAATGCTGGCGCTGCTGTGGTCAGTCTAAGTCAGCCCGTCGAGGTCAAAGCCTTGTCACAAACACGTCTGCCCCCAGACAGAGTAAATAGCGCCCACCTGTGCTTTGCAATTGGCCAAAGTCTTAAAAATTAATATTTATACTGACTCCACATATGCCTCCCTAGTCCTATGGGCCCGTGGAGCAATTTGAGGAGAGGGGGATTATTATCAAGCCATGACTCCCCAATCAAATATGGGCCTGAAATTATTACACAAATTCAAAGGATGGCCCTCCCAAACCGAACAGCCCTGGAAATCCTGACTGCACTTCAAGGAGCCCAGTACTAGAGGACTGTGTCCTGGCTGGGACCCAGTGGCGATGCGACTCTAGCCTGTGGCCACGGCTTCTCCCAGGCTGGACAGGCCGCTGTCGTCCACGTTTACCTGGACGTGTGGACGGACGCATTATTAAAACCGTTACCAACCCAGCCAACCTTCCACATTTAAAATGATGGTGGGAATATTCTGTGTCTCATTGGTATGACCACCTAGCCTCCATCTTTGTTCCCGCTTTGGGACTGGAGGATGTCGTGTGGCACAGGGAAGCTCCTCTAAGTACATGGGCGAAGCCCTAAGCGACCCTCAAAACAGCATTTCTCTATTAAACACAGAAGGAACCCAGGGGCGTGAGACCGTTCTAGAAAACAGAACGGCATCAGAGGATTTAACTGCTACACAAGGTGGAACGTGCACTAGCGTGAAAACTGGTGGGTACGTTCTGGAATTCCACAGAATATTTCTGGGTTTCTAACTGACGTGAATACTCAAATTGGTGCTTTCAACATCCCCTCTCTTTCCTTTAATGTTTGGTTAAAACTCCTGGACTGGAGGAAAATTGTGGTCAACTATCAGTGGGCGTTTTTCATCAGGCTTCTTTTTTCTCATCATTAACCGTATTTTGTTGTTTTTCCCGGTGTCTCCCTGCCTAGTGCCGGACTTCCTTCGGTGCTGCAACTTGGGCCAACAGACGATCCTTTCTGCTCAAGGAGGCTCATATATGTGTCCGCGTTGCATTCAGCTGCTTCCCCCTCTCCTAACCCTATACGTTTCCTGACCAGCCAACGTTGACCCACAGGTAGGGAGCCTACGAAGGTTCTTTTGAAAACATCTTTTTTTCCTTACCCTCAACTCCTGACTGTGTAATCAGCCCCCCTCACAGCCCCCCTCACAGCCCCTCACAGCTCTTTCTGCCCACGGGTCCTGTCTGGTCCCCATGCTTTAATAAAATCACTATTTTTCACCAAAGACATCTCAAGAATTTTCTCTCAGCCATCGGCTCTGGACCTCACCCCACCGAACCACCTACATTCCAGAACTTTATCCTTAGGACAATATCTAGATGTAACAGGAAAGTTCGAAAGGCTTATGGAAAAGGAATCTTTGGAAGGGCGTGCCTGGGTGGTCCCTACCGGCTCAAACGAAGATCAGTTTAAGTACATCAAGGAGTTTCAGGGTTGAAAGTACACGGGGGCTGCATTTTCTCTGTTAAAAGAACAAAGTTTGCCTGAACTATTGGTCTGCTGTTAATGAAAAATTACAACCGAAAGTTTTTCTTTTCCTTGAAAGTTATCCCCCTTCCCCCCTACAAAGGATTCTATGTTTTGGCAACATGATTTCCTTTGTTTACCGCGTCTTTGTGACTTTCGGAAACGGACGGTCAATATTAGAAGAGCTACACAATGCTCCCAGCTGAAGGTCTTGCGTTTGCTTACGTCTTTGTTGTCCCTGTGGTGAAATAAACACCTGATATGAGTTCATAAAGACTTGTAATCCTATTTAATCAAATGTTTAAACCTTTCAATGTTTTGCTTGGGAAAACGTCCTAAAATCAAGTTCTAAAATACAGTCTTTCAGGGGGCATCTGGCTGACTCAGTAAGAAGAGCATGTGACTCTTGATCTCAGGGTTGTGAGTTCGAGGCCTGTGTCAGGTGGGGGCGGGGGGTAGGGGGGGCTTAATTAAAATAAATAAATAAATAGGGGCTCATAGGTGGCTCAGTCAGTGAAGAGGCGAAGCATCCGCCTTCGGCTCAGGTCATGATCTTGGGGTACTGGGATCAAGCCCCACAGCACGCTCCCTGCTCAGCGGGGAACCTACTTCTCCTTCTCCCTGCACCGCCTTGCGTGCATTCACTCTCAAATAACTACATAAAATCTTTAAAAATATAAATGTATAAACAAAGTTACAACCCAATATTGTGCTTAAAAAATATGAAATAAAAGGGCGCCTGGGTGGCTCAGTCAGTTAAGCGTCTGCCTTCGGCTCAGGTCATGATCCCAGGGTCCTGGGATCGAGCCCCGCATCGGGCTCCCTGCTCAGCGGGAAGCCTGCTTCTCCCTCTGCCTGCCTCTCTGCCTACTTGTGTTCCCTCTCTCACTGTGTCTCTCTCTCTGTCAAATAAAATCTTTAAAAAAAAAATATGAAATAAAGTATTTTTACCACGATGTAACTGAAATCTTCCAGAGAGCTTGTGGAACATTTCAAAGATTTTTTTTTTTTTTCGAAGATTTTTTTTTTGAGAAATCAAGCTAGTCAGGCGTATTTGGTATGTTAAAATACGTGGGAGCATCGTCGAACAGGTTGTATTAGACCCTCTGAGAATGTATTTATGTAGATATGCAGTTAAAACAAGTGTTTCAAAAACCGTGTGAAACTCCCAGAAGTCCAGCATCCTGGGAGGTTAGTATCTTAGAGTGATGTGTGTCACGGAGATCCCCACGTTCCTCCATCGCGTTGTCTGGGCTCTCATCGGATCCGTAACCGAGGGCATCCGGCCGCCCTTCTGTCATTCACAGACAGGCCGACTTCTGCTCAGATGCCTCGAGGCGACCGTGTTTCCTCTTCCGTGAGTACAGGTTTCTAATAACGTGAGGATCATACGGCTGAGCTGGGTAAAAATTCCCAGAACTCGTGGAAAAACTATCTAAGCAGAACAAGAATCAATGACCTGGGACTGACTGAACTGAGGAGGACGATTCTAATTTTTATGACTTTCTGCTGACTTTTTAAAAAGTGTTTTGTTTTTCCAGGTTTAAGACGACTTTTTATCTTCAGCCGACTTACGGCAAGTTGATAACATCCTCCGCACCTGTGCCCTCCAGTTCAGAGACTCAGCGAGCTTAAGTGTGAGCGGAAGTCACCAAGAATCTGTTCCCTTTGGGACGGGACACAGGTGGACCATTGCTTAGGGATCGCTATTCTTGCTGCACTTAGGTCAATCATCAGGCCAGGTTTCCTCAAAACTAGGCTTATTTTGTCAACAAACCAATGCTAACTGGAATATCGCTGGTAAAAATGAGGGTGATTATCGATTGTAGAAATTTGCTTCTAACGCTGTTCATCGTAAACGAGGCGGGGCCGATTTCCTCAGGCGTCCTCCGCCGCCTGGCTACAATTCTGCAGCTGATCGTTGTCTTCTCACCTTTCTGACTTAGAATCATTTCAAAATAAAAACTGCCCTTTTCCCGGAAGCCCTGCAAACTGAACACAAGCGACCTTGATTAAAAGAATAATAATCATGGTGTGCCAGAAATAATATCCTTTGCAACTGCTTCATTTATGATGTAGAAGTTAAACGTCTACTTTAAGTGTGGAAGGTGAATTTTTCACAATTCTTTCAGGGGACGCAGGAGCAGGGAGGTTTGATGACCATTGCCTTGGAAACAGCTGTGTTTCCGGGGCAGGGAAGGCGAGAGCAGGGGTCAGGTGCGCGATCCTCACGTCACCGAGTCCCTTTCCCATTTCCCACTGAGCTTTCCTTGGACCCTTGGCTGCACCTTGGGGCTTGCTGGGGCAGTCGACCCCACCTCATCTGTGACCGTCACTGGGCTGGCTTACAGGCAGGGCTCTGGCCGCTCTCATGTGGGGGGTCCTCCAAGCAATGGCACCTGCTAGAAGGTCCCACGTGGTTGCGGGAAGAAACGTGTTTCCTTAGCCATTTCCCAGTAATTGCCTATAGAGAGTTCAGAAGGCTTATTTAAAAAAACGTGTAGGTTTTGATGAGATTGCAAGGTGTGCCAATACACAAAAAGTGTCATATTTCTATATTAGCATTAAGCAATCAAATGAAATTTAATAGCAATTGCAATAACTTTAAACATATGAATATTTAGGGATGGATCTGACAAAAGATGGGCAAGCCTTGCATGCTGAAAACTACAAAAATTCGCCAAGAGAAAACAACGTCTAAATAAGGGGGCAGCAGGCTGTCGTGGTGGGTGGGAAGACGGGACGCGCAGCTTGTTCTGGGAAGTTTCCCAGGAAGGGGGCCTGAGGAGCTGCGGGGTGCACGGGGAGGACAGGTGTGGGGGGGTAACCTGGCCCGAGCGGCTTTGCAGTCGGGGTCTCTGTGGGGAAGCCGTATTGTTTGTCCGCTTGCCCTACTCCTCCACAGCACCGCTGCGACAGGGGCCGGGCAGGGTAAGCACCTGCTGAATAAACGCGACTAGTCAAACTGAAGGCCAGCAGCTCTGCATCCGGAAGGAAAGCTAGAGTGATGAACGCGTCTCTCCAGAGCAGACAGAGCAGGGCTCCCAGGGCGCTCCCGAGCGGCAGAGACCCAGGGGCAGGGAGGAGGGTGCGAGATGTCATCGTGGGAAGGGGGCACAAGGGGCCCTGATGGAGGCCGGGGTGGGGAACTAGAGCAGGGGCGCTCAGGACTGGCTAAGGAGCATTTTGGCTTTCTCTGGTTGGTCCTGAGTTGGAGGCAGGCACAGGAAGCGGGGAAGCCCTCGGTGACTGAGCAGGGGCTGGCCCTTTGGGGCTCACTGACTCGGGGGGGCTGCCGGGCGGCTTCCGGGAGCAGTTGCTCCTGGAAGTCTCACTTGTAGCAGGCGGGCTTTCCGACTGGCCACTCAGGTGAGGGTCGGGATTGGTGGGCGGTCTCCGCAGGTGAGGGTGGGATTGGTGGGCTGGTCTCTGCAGGTGAGGGTCCGGATTGGTGGGCTGATCTCTGCAGGTGAGGGTCGGGATTGGTGGGCAGTCTCTGCATGTGAAGGTCGGGATTGGTGGGCGGTCTCTGCAGGTGAGGGTCGGGATTGGTGGGCTGATCTCTGCAGGTGAGGGTCCGGATTGGTGGGCTGATCTCTGCAGGTGAGGGTCGGGATTGGTGGGCGGTCTCCGCAGGTGAGGGTCCGGATTGGTGGGCGGTCTCAGCAGGTGAGGGTCGGGATTGGTGGGCGGTCTCTGCAAGTGAGGGTCGGGATTGGTGGGC
>CM052894.1:853274-889851 GCA_028534135.1 Potos flavus
CTCTGCAGGTGAGGGTCGGGATTGGTGGGCGGTCTCCGCAGGTGAGGGTCCGGATTGGTGGGCTGGTCACTCAGGTGAGGGTCGGGTTGGTGAGTGGTCTCTGCAGGTGAGGGTCCGGATTGGTGGGCTGGTCACTCAGGTGAGGGTCGGGATTGGTGGGCTGATCTCTGCAGGTGAGGGTCCGGATTGGTGGGCGGTCTCCGCAGGTGAGGGTCCGGATTGGTGGGCTGGTCACTCAGGTGAGGGTCGGGTTGGTGAGTGGTCTCTGCAGGTGAGGGTCCGGATTGGTGGGCGGTCTCTGCAGGTGAGGGTCGGGATTGGTGGGCGGTCTCTGCAGGTGAGGGTCCGGATTGGTGGGCGGTCTCTGCAGGTGAGGGTCGGGATTGGTGGGCGGTCTCTGCAGGTGAGGGTCGGGTTGAGGGGCGGTCTCCGCAGGAGAGGGTCGGGCTGGTGGGCGGTCTCTGCAGATGAAGGGCGGGTACTCAGCGAATCCGCAGTCCCGAAGCGCCTTTGGCGGCCAGTCCTGCGAGCCGGGACCGTGATTCCCCAGACCACGCCCCGCCTGCGGCCCCGCCCCGCGCAGCGCGACCACCACACCACCTCAGTCCCCGCCCCTCGCCGCGCCTGCGCACGCGTGCCCGGCTCCTCAGCCTCCCCACCCCCGCAACCCCGCCTCACGCACGCGCGTCCGGTTCCTCAGATCCTGCCCTGCGCACGCGCGCCCCGCTCGTCAGTTCCCGTTCCGCGCACGCGTGCTGGTGGTCCTTAGGCGAGGCTGTCACCCGCCCTGCGCACGCGTTGCACGCGCCGCACGCGCCCCGCGCGCCCCGCGTTCTCGCGCACGCCCAGGCCCCGCCCCGCGGCCAATTGGCGACGCCGCGGCTTATCCGCCGCTTATCTGTCGTGCGTCCGCCGGCGCGCGTCAGTCGGTCGGGTCCGTCGGCCGAGGCTTCCCGCACCTTCGGGCCCCGCGTTCGAGCTCCGGTCCCCGCGCGCCCGCCTCCGAGCGCCCACCCGCCCCGCTGCCGCAGCGCCGTCCCTGTGGCGCCATGTCGCAGAGCGGGACCCCCGGACTGCAGGAGGAGAACTTGCAGGGTGAGGCCGCGGGGGAGCCGGGCCGGGGCGGGGCGGGCACAGCCTGTGCGGGGAGGGCCCGCGCCGGGGGCTCCGGGGCCGGGGCTCGGGGGCCGGGGGCTGGCGGGGCCGGGGCTCGGGGGCCGGGGGCTGGGACGGGGGGATCCGCTCTAGGGGCTCGTGGGCTGGTGAAGGGCTCACGCTGGGGTTGGCGGCGGAGGCCGGGGACTGGGCGGCCGGGGGCTCGCGGGGAGGGCCCGCTCTGGGGGCTCGGGGGCCGGGACGCAGGTCGGGTCCTCCAACGAGCCTAAATTCCGCTCCGGCTACTGGCAGTCCTGCCGTGAAGTGTCAGCCCCCTGCGTCCGCAGAGCTGCTTAAAGGTCGCGTTTTGTTGGCCGCCCGGTACTTCAGCGTGGGTTTCAGCGAGCAGAAGCCGAGGGCTTCAGGTTCCCACCACTGCTCGTTCTGTCCGTGGTGACCGTTTGGACTTCCTCCAGAGGAAGGAAAGGATGAAGGGGGTCACTGGTCCACCCGGGGCTCAGGTCCACCCTCCGCTCTTTAGTGTAAGATAAACAGCTTAAAAATGGTATCAGAAGGTAATAGTTTTGGTGTTGCTTTTTTTTTTTTTTTTTTAAATTTAGGCTCCACTTGTACTAGGCCATCATTCCTCAACAGCTGGAAATTGGTACGTGGGTTCAGAGAAATACAAGCAGGAGGACCTTGTCCCAGTGCTTGCAGGGATCCTGAGCAGACGCTTGCCCCAGCGCTGCGCCCGCCCTGTCTGGATCTGTAGACGCCTGCATCTCGGAGCCGGGGCACGGACCCAGCCCCCGCTCACATGCACGCCAAGTAGGCGCCGCTTGAGCTCTGCCTCCTGGGTCTTGCTTCCGGAGGGTGGGTGCCCAGGCCTTGTTCTCTGGGGCCCCGCGGAGCGATCCCCGGGGGCCCAGGAGAAGCCTGCTGGCCCACGACCTTTGTATTCTCTGAAGCAGAAGTTCAGTAAGCAAAATGAGCGTGTAAATAAGCTTTGAGAAGTGCTGTTAAAACCTTTGGGAGTGAATTTTTCAGCTCATTAGCACTGTAAAAATCCTATTCAGAAAAATCTCGTGAGCCGCTGATGATTTTTCTTCTTCCTTAACATGATTTTACTGGGCAAGATGTAGTCTCACGCAGTGTGTAACATGTACTTAAAATCCGCAGCCACTTTTTAAAAGTTCTGTAAGCTCTTTAAAATTCGACTTCGACTGATTTTCTTTGAAACCGGTAAGTGGATTAAGGGTTTAGATTTTCTCTGTCTCTTCTGTAAGATCCGGTTGTGTAGCTCTTTGCCTTAGGATCAGCCTTTTCCTAATTATCAAGCTGCTTACTTCCCAGCACTGTATTTGACGCACAGGCTGCGATTTAGTCTCTGCAGTTGCCCTGAGTCCTCCTGAGGGGCTCAGATCCCCATTCCCCGACTGACCCCAACTGCTGAGTCACTGGCAATACAAAATTGCCAGCGTCTGAGTTAAAAGATTTGTTTTTGTGTTTTGCTTATTCTATAAAAAGATGGTTACACACTGAGTGGAAATTCGCGTTGAGGCTTCTCTGGGCCCTTCTCTGGAGCGGACGTGCTGCGGGGCACTGGCGGCCTCAGCCCCCGGTGGGTGGAGTCGCGCGCCTCCCGTCACGCGGGGCCGCCCAGCTGCCCGGAGAAATGTGAGTCCAGGCCTGGTTCCTGGCTGCGGCCTGCTTGTCCCCTGTCTGCTCTGGTTTTATTACCTCCTGTTTCTATGTGAACCAGGGACTGGGCAAGCCCTGGTGAGCCCGGCCTGCAGACCACAGCAGACCTCGTCCCTCAGGAGGTGACAGCAGGATTCTTCCCTTTCTGCCCCCGATCCATTCTGGTCTAAGTCGTCGTCTAGCGGGCTACTGCATGTGCCTGCCTTTTCCCCTTAGACCTACACCTGCCCCAGGCCCGGCAGGAGAGAAGCCCGTGTATCGTGGGGAGGGGGCTGCGTCACCGACTTCGCGCGGAACCCCTGAACGCGAAGCCGAGCTGCTCGCGAGTGCGTGGCTTCAGTAATGGGGACGCCCCCTCCGCTCCCCGCTTTCTCTGCAGCCAGCCGCACGGTTCAGTTGTCGCAGGCAGCCCGCTGTGGGCAGAGGTGTCTGAAGGAAAAAACCGAATTTCTTTTGAAGGGAAACTGTAGTGTCGTGAAGTTGGACCGCGAAGGGGTTTCAGCCGTCTAGGTCCTAGCCCATCCCCCACATCTCACCGAGGGTCACCGGGAGGCCCCGAGGCTCAGTGGAGACGAGGGCAGGCGACCACCAGTAAAGGGAGAGTTGGGCTCCAGTGAAGGGCCAGTGGGATGCCAGCAGCCTGAATGACGGCAGCCCAGACAGCGGGGTCCTGGCGCCCTACGTGGGGAGGGAACGTGGGCTTAACCCGCCCGATGGGGACCGGGATCCTGAGTGCTCCAGCCCACTCCCACTCTTACGTTCAAAGTTATGCGTCTGTCTGGTCTCTTGTTCTTGTCTCACTTAACTCGAGAAGCTTTTATCTGTTATTATTTATTTTCTAAAACACGGTTTTATTACCATAAATAACGGTTGTGTTTACGGAGAGCTTTTAGAACCTGGACTTTCCTAGGTAAAACCCACCTGTCCCAGGGAAGAGGCCCGCTCCGGAATGCCACGCCTTCTCCAGCATCCCTCTGTGCAGGCTTCCATCCCACCACCCTGAAGGTTACTGGGGTGCCTGCCGCTCCCCCCGTCAGTGCTCTCCCACCCTGGCTGCCCAACGTCTCCATCAGGCCTTTCGCAAAACATCCGTGTGCTGGGCTTCTGCCTCAGCATTCCAGACCAGAATGTCAGAGTGCTGGGTGAGGCTTCTGGAGAGCCTCGGGGCTTCCCACAGCCGCTGGGGCCACGCAGCGGGGTGGCCTTCCTTGTGGGCTCCACCGTTGTGGCTGGAAACACTGGCCCTGGGATGTGGAGCGGGCAGTGGGGCTAGGGGACTCGCTGTCCTCTCACAGGAGAGGCAGGCGCGGTGCTGGGCTGGGCACCCCGTCTAGCTCGTGGGGAGATGGGACGTGGACTTCTGTGTGTGCCGGTGTCCCGTTGGCGATGTGCATGGGGGGAGACGGCGAGGAGATGGTTGGGAAGTTGGGAAGGAGGCCTTGCCTTGGGTGGGTAATAGCACGGTCTGCCGCTTTGATTATACCAAGTTATTTGATACGTTGTGATTCTCAGGAAGCTTTCTGAGGTGGCGAAGCCACCTTAGTCCCCACGTTTCTTGCTTAAAAAGGTGAGTGATCTTAACACTTGGGTGAAGTCGGTGGCTGGGTAACCAGCCCTGTGTCCCTGGCCCCAAGGTGTGCTTCCTGCCCAGTTGTTCAGGTTAATAATAAAACTCCCGACCTAGTAAATCATTCTTGGAATACAGCTTTTGGACTCAAAGGTATCGATAGTCCGGAATGGGATTTTTTGCTTTCTCGGAGTGCTTAGGGCTTTTTAGGGCGTGATTTTAAAAAACGTGAGTTTGTCTCATTGCCGTCTTGAGTTGGCCCTTGTGATGTAACAAAAAAAACATAACGTGCATCTAATAGTGTTACGTGTTAATTATATGTTTATTTTTTTATTTTTTTGAAGATTTTATTTGTAAGTAATCTCTACACCCAACACGAAGCATGAACTCACCACCCCGAGATCAAGAGGTGCACGCTCCTGCGACTGAACCAGCTAGGTGTTCTAATTATATCTGCTTAAAAACATGTTCCTATGTGATCTTTTTCCCTTTTTGGCACAGAGCCCCCAAAACCCTTGGAATTTCTTGAGTGATACTAGTGGCTTATTGATGAGCCCCCTTGGAACACAGAGTCTGGCAGTGCGGTGACTTGGGGCCCAGGTGGCTGCCACATGGGGGGGGTAAGAGGGTGGTCACCCCCCTGCAGGGATGGCAGGGGCTAGCGATGGGTCAGAGGAACTTCCCACAGCCAGGCTCGGAGAGAGTTGTGTTGGACGAGCCGACGTGCAGGGAGCGCGGCCCCTTCCTCGTACCGGGTCCTGGGTGTCGTTCCCAGCGGGCTGTACCTGAGCCGTAGCCTCCCTGAGAACTGGGTAAAGGGGAGTACAGTGGCTCCTGACTTCTGAGTTGTTCTAGGGACTGACTGGCCCCGGGCCGGCGGCTGTTGGAGCCCGAGTTTGGAGTCCGCAGCAGGCGTGTGAGGAGCCGGTGAGCCTGTGTGGGCGGCTCTCTGCCGGAGGCCCGTCTCCTCCGGCGTGTGTGGCGGTGGGACTGACACCCCCCCCCCCCCGTGTCATGTCAGAGTGATGTCACCCTTCAGACTCCGCTGACGTCACGCAGCGCAGGCCATCTGGAGCGCGCCTTGGCCTAGCTGAGTAAGCGGAGCCAGGCCCGGCGTCCGAGTGACGGATGAAGCCTAGGAGAACGGGACCGTGCCCGGGCTGCTGTCCTAGCTGGCCGAGTGGCTCCAGGGCGGGACTCCCACCCCGGAGCTTTCTTCGTGATGCGTCAGGGTCAGGAGGCCCGGAGCTCGTGCAGAGCCGCTCAGACGTGCCGTCTCCGGGATGCTGGGGTGTGGACCGGCCCAGAGTCACTGCAGCTTCTGCGCATGTGGCGCGGCTGTGGCCTGGGCTCTGGGACAGGCCCTGCCTCCTGGTGCGTTAGGGACGCGCTCGTGCGGGCCAGGCCAGCGTGAAACACTTGAGACGTTAAAGAGACGAGTCGTGTGCTAACTGGAAAGCTTGTGTGATGGTTTTGTTAGCTAACTGGGAGGCTGGAGGAAGCTGGGTGGTGGGGTCTTTGCTTCTTTCTGATGCAGGTGACCTATTCAACTGCTGAGGGCAGGTTAGGACTCCGAAGAGCTGCCCGTTGGGCTCACTGGGCAGCTGGGGGCCCTCTGGCGCCCCCGCCCACACAGCGGACTGGAGTGGTTGGCTCCGACTCGGCTGGCCGAGCGGCGGCCTGCAGCCCCGCGGAGGGTGGGGGCCAGGTGATCGCACGGTGTTGTGCGGGGCCGTGCTGGTGTCAGCAGAGGGGCAGCTCTGGGTCACAGTGCTTATACTCGAATTACCTACCAACGTGGCTCATTGCATGTGTCTGGTCCCTGCATTTCTGTCTTCTGTGGTCTGCCTTCACCCTGCCCGTACTGCCCCTGTCCTCTGTAGGCCACCGGAGCGGCCTCTAACAGACGGTGCTGGAGATGCACAGACCTGTGACACAGAATAGAGAAACTAACCATGTTGGGCTCAGAAACGGACCCATGCACGTGGCCAGCTTGATTTCTGGCAGAGGAAGCAGCGTGGCTGATGGGAGCGGGGGCGGTGTGGTCAGTGAGCAGTGCCGGGCAGCTGTCTGTCCGCAGGGAGAAGCTCACCCATTTGGGACCACATGCACAGACTGACGCCAGGCTCATTAAACCCAAGTCTGCGTGAGGGTGCCCAGCAGCCAGCTCTCCAGTCCTCAAGAGTAGGAAGAGATCGAAACTTTGAATTAAAATCAAAGACTTATGTTGGTCAGCACATGACATTAAATCTGAAAAGGCAAGCCACAGGGAACGTTACTTGCAGCATATTCGGATGGAGAAAGGCTTGTATCTTGAATGTTAAACTTCTACAGAAAGTTAAGAGATTTTTGAACAGCTAATTTATTTTCTTTTTCTTTTTTTCAGAGAGAGAGAGAGAGAGAGAGAGAGAGAATCTCAGGCAGACTCCCCGCAGAGGGCAGAGCCCGACGTAGGGCTCAATCTAAGGACCCTGAGATCATGACCTGAGCCCAAACCGGAAGGCACTCAAGCGACTGAGCCATCCAGGTGCCCCGTGAACAGCTAATTTAAAAAGATGCTGTCCACATGGCCCGTAAACCTAGGAAAAGATGGCCAGTTTCATTTGCAGTCCGAGAAATGTAAAGGAAAGCACAAGACGCCGGCACAGAACGGCTGGACGTAAAGGCCGGTGTACTGGGAGGGCCACACCTTGCTTCGGCTGCGTCAGAGGCCAGGCCTTTCTGAGTGGGCACCTGCTGCTCCTGGCCGCGGGCCTGCCCCTGGGTCCGTGTGGACAGAGGCGAGTGTGGCTGCCACGAAACGTGAGCAGCACGGGGGCGCCGAGGTGGCCCGGTCGGCTAGGGGCTGACTCTTGGTTTCAGCTCAGGTCACGATCAGGGTCCCTCCTGGTGCGCACTCACTCGCTCTCTCGCAAATAATTAGTCTTAAAAAAACACGCTGGCGGTTACAGAAGGTTCGCGGTTGCTGCCGCAGACCTAACGGGCGGGTGGTCTGTGGTGGAGCCGTAGGTGCCCCGTGTACCACAGCAGCACGCAGGGTGCTTGGCACACCACTGCGGGCTGAGCAGCCCCCCGAGTGGCTCCCGGGGGCCGGCCGGGCTGCAGGCGCGAGGGAAGCCGCCTGCGCTCCCCGTGTGCGTGCGTCTAGCCCCCTCCCCTCCGGGCTGAGCCTGCTGCCTGCCGCGCTTCCAGGACGTCTGTGTGTGGGGCTCGCGTCCGCCCTTCTCCCGGCGGGGCCGGGGCTCTGCTGGGCTCTGCCGGCCGTCGGCTTCCCCAGACGCGGGCCGCAGCTGCGCAGCCTGTCCTTGCCGCCGGTGCCTGCGGCGCCGACGCGCGGGGGTCCCTCCGTGCGCCGCGGTGTGCCCGGGCCGGTGCGGAGATCGGAGTGAGCTTACCGCGGAACCTGGCCGCAGACCAGCCTCGCTGAAGGCCGCGGCTTCGTGTCGGCGTGGGGGCGGGCGGGGGCGGTGGGTGCTCCCTTCTGTGTGGGGAAGCAGATGATCTGTGCCGAGACAGCTCCGAAGCGGCAGAATGTGGACAGAAGCAGTTCGGGTTGTACGACAATGGTCGCTTTTAGTTCAAGTAAGCAGGCGGACTTTCTTCCTGTAAAGATGCGGCTAACTGAGCCCCCGGGGGACGGCTTGCTCTGGTGGGTCACGTTCAGTGGGGAATTGCCTTTGTTCTGAGCGGAGTATGGTCCTCTGGTTTCTGAGGAAAGCAAGTACAGATGAGGAATCAGGAGTTTTGCGGGGCCTCAGGATCAGAATGCGATGCTGCTGTGGAAATAAGCGGATAAGAGATCGTACAAACCTTTTAAAAAACTTCAATCTCTTAAGCTCTTGTCGATGCCGTTTCTCTTCTGAAAGTTGAGTGGAAAGAAAGCACTGCGCTCCGTTGGCCTCTGCTGGCCCAGCGGGGTGCCAGGCGCTGCCCGGTGTCCAGAAACGGCCGGAGACCGGCCGGGGCGGGCCCTGGGGCCAGGCCAGGCCGCCCACGGGGGCGCACCTGCTGGAGGTGGGCGCCGGGGGTGTGCTTCTAGGAGTTGGGCTGGTGGTTTGCAGGGACGGGGCTCCGCAGTGGGCGGAAAATCCCACCGGGGCCCTTCTGTGTCTCCGTCAGGCTCCTGGGTGGAACTACACTTCAGCAGTAACGGGAACGGGAGCAGCGTTCCGGCCTCCGTTTCTATTTATAACGGTGACCTGGAAAAAATCCTGCTGGATGCCCAGCATGAGTCTGGACGGAGTAGCTCGAAGAGTTCTCACTGTGACAGGTGGGTGTAAAGGAGCACGGCCGCTCAGGGCTGGTGTCACAGCTGCGAGCGCGGCTTTCTCCTGCGCACGGGCCAAGTCCCGGGGTGGCCTCCCCAGCCCTCCCTGGATCGCGGGAGGGCTGGGGCCTGGTCTGCGGAGGGACCACGGTGAAGCCCTGGTGTGTCCAGGCTTGCTCAGCGCGGTCACCGCGAGCTGCCGTGCGTCAGCCTGGCTGAGTCCGAAGGCAAAGATCAGGTGTCCTCGGGCTGTGCCGCGGAGCACAGAGCCGGTGGGAAGGCCCGCCGGCCGCACTGTGTGTCGTGTGTGTCCCTCCCACCCCCACGGCTCCCCGCCGCCTGCCAAGCTCAGCCGAAGGGGACTGGGGCGGGGGCGGTGGGAGGGAAGACCCCGGCGCCGGCGCTTCCTTCTCCGAGGAGACAGGGCCAGGCCTGCGGGGGCTTTGCCTCTCGTGACCGAAACCGTGTTCACATCCTGTTATGTCTCCCACTCTCTTCGCTGTCCCTGCCAAGCCCGCCTCGCTCACAGACCCCTCAGGATACGGCCCGGGCTTCGGAAGTCGACACGCACAGCATCGGCGAGAAGAACAGCTCTCAGGTGGGCCGCGGGACTGAGGAGAGAAGGGGTTGCTCGCCCTAGAACTCGGTGGGGGCCTCCCCCCATGCACGGGGAGCGCGGGCGGCTTCCGTCGCGCCTGCAGCCCCGCCGGGCGGGCCCCCGGGAGCCACTCGCGGGCTGCTCTCTGTCTCGGCTCGCAGTGGGGCGGTCGGGGGGTCTTCGCACCTCTGCTGTTCCGGAGAGCCTGGCGTGACTTCGGGGGCCACTCGGGGACACTGCCGCCGTGGTGGTGGCCCCCGCGCTGCCTGGCGCTTGTGTCATTCAGTGTTGGGAGCAAACAGGCCAGTTGGTTCAGTCGGAGGCCCTGTCCGCACGTGTGTGCAGAGGTTTCCTGGGCCTTCCACGCCGGGCCTACGTCCTGTTGTCGTGGAGACCAGTCTCGGAGAACGTGGGCCCAGGTCCCCCAGGACTGCCGTGCCTGCGCTCACTGGCGTGTGCGGGAAGGGTTTTCTTTGGGTGTTCTCACTGGTGATAACGGGAACAGTGGACTTCTTTTCCCGTATTTATTTTAAAATTGCTTAGGAAGCGAGGTTTTGCGGTCAGTACCACTGAGGCCCTTGATCCCCTTGGGTGCCCCCCCCCCCCGCCCACCCAGGCCCTCCTAGCACCATCCCAGGTCCCTGCTACCGCATTCCAGAGTATCTCCAAAAGTATTTGGAGAGTATTTCCAGTGCTTTTGCTGATTTTCAAAAGCAATTACAGGCTCAGATTGTTTTTTAAATGCAAAAAACCAGAAAACTACCCGTGATCCTCCTTTTTCAAGTTTCCTGTATTAGTGTCTTGCTTTAGTATTTCAGATGTAGCTTGAAATCACAGGTGGGTGTGAGTTTTTGGTTCTTTCCCTCCCACGGAGCGAAACCGTCCTTTCAAAGACCACAGTGCGCGCTGCCTTGCGTCGCCCCAGTTTCTCCTCTGAAAACCCGCCCCACGGGGGGCGCCGGTGCACGACACCTCCGTCCTCACCGCGCCCTGCTTCCCCAGGAGACCGTGTGCAGCCTCGGTGTCCGCCTGGGACGGAGGGACGGGAGCAGGCCGGAGTGGCCTGCGGACGTGCGGTGCGGGGGGACCCCGGGGCTTGGGGGCGCGGTGGGGTGGCGCTAAGCCACGATTCCCGTTGATTCTGTCGTAGTCTGAGGAAGATTATATCGAGAGAAGGAAAGAAGTCGAGAGCATCTTGAAGAAAAACTCAGACTGGATTTGGGATTGGTCAAGTCGGCCGGAAAACATCCCCCCCAAGTGAGTGGCGGCAGTGGCGCGGGGGCTGCCCGGGCGCGGGGCAGGCGGCTCACGGCGTCTTCCTCCCCAGGGAGCTGCTGTTCAGGCACCCGAAGCGCACGGCCACGCTCAGCATGAGGAACACGAGCGTCATGAAGAAGGGGGGCATCTTCTCGGCCGAGTTCCTGAAGGTCTTCCTCCCGTCCCTGCTGCTCTCTCACCTGCTGGCCATCGGCTTGGGGTGAGTGAGGCCGCGCGCGGACGCCCCCACGTGATCCTCCGTGCGGGGATCTGGAAACCTCTCGCTCAGGCACAGATGGTCAGTCCGCCCAGAACGCGGACCCCAGGCCTGGGAAGGGCCCCGGCCCCCTCGCTCCTGGCCCCGCTGTGGGGGCGGCCCCGACTGAGCCCCGAGCGCGCTGTCTGCCCGGTGCCTCTTTGATGCCTGGCTGCGCGGTCCGGACCGTCCTGCGTCGGTGTGGACGGCCGCTCCGCGGTCCCTCCCCCTGCAGCTGGCCGGGCTCGGGAACCCGCCACGTGTCCCACCGCGCAGCCCCGCTCAGCAGCAGGGAAGCGAGCCCCGCTTGGCTCCGGCGTCTCGCACCGCGGGCTGGCCGCCCCCGGCCTGTGTCCTGCGTGCCACGGCGTTCTGTGTGTGCAGCCGGCCGGACAGACTGGATGGTCACTGTGGGCACCTGACGCAGGCGGGCCTCCAGGGCCCCGAGGGAAACGGGACGAGACAGCCCCTGAAGCGCAGTCCCCCCGTTTTCCCAGATCCCGGGAATGGGGCGCACGAGACCTGGGCTGTTCGGGGTCTTACGGCAGGTGGGCGCTTCCCGGTCTCGCGAGGCCCCGTCTCGCCGCCAGCTCTGTGGGAAGTAAGCGAGCGCAGGGCTGCCTTCCCCGCCCTCCCTTCGGAGCCTCAGACCTTCGTTCCGGGACCTGTGCCTGGGACGTGGCTTCCCAGTGGGCCCGAGGCTCCTGGACGTCAGCGTCCGGTGCAAAAGCCCTCCCCGGTCCTGGGCCAGACCCGGCCGGCCCCCTTCCCGCCCGGAGTGCTGGCTCTCAGCACAGTCCCACCGGCTCTATTCCGGCCACGTCTCCCCGAGCCGGGCTCGGAGTTTCTCCAGAACGGGCAAGTTCGGTTCCGTGGGAGCCGGGCCTGGGCGCGTTCAGTGCCTGGCTTGGGCCTTCGTTTCGGGGTAAGTCCCTGCCTCCTCGCTCCTGCCAGGCTCGCAGAGCTCGCTGGTGCCTGGAGTCCAGCCTCTCGTGTTCTCAGGAGGCTCCCCAGCGGGGTCGGCGGGCTCCGGGGCTTTGCTGTTGAGCGAAGGCCTCGGTGCGGTGGGGGGGGTGCCCCGTGGGTGAGTCCCCGGCGGCCTGTTACTGCGTGAGCTTCCAAACAGGGACCACGGCGGCCTGTGGCTGGTTGGCGGCCTCCTCCGTACGGGCGCGGAGCGCACTGAGGCTAGGGCACAGCTGGGAGTTTTTAGAGGTAGGTTAGAAAATCGGGACCGATAAATCCCGAAGCACTTACCTGAGAAGAGATGGTTTGCAGAGATTCGTCGCCGGGTTCTTAAGAGCAGGCGGCCGGTAGCCCATGTTCGCCCGCGGGAACCCCAGGCCGCCCGAGCGCCCGGCCTCCGCCGTGGGAGTCGTGGGCCCCGCGCTAACTGCTTGTTGTTTTTTCGTCAAGGATCTACATTGGAAGGCGCCTGACAACGTCCACCAGCACCTTTTGATGAACTGGAAGCTGGCCTGTGTCCTGCAGCCGGGGAGCTGGCGGCCGCCTCGGGCTGCGCGGAGCCCGTCACTTGATTGGTCTGTTTGGTCTGTAAGTGCTGCGTTCCTAACTGAGTAGAAGGGAAGAAAAGACAAAAACACGACGACGATATGCTAAGCTGTAATCATACCTATGGGATCCATTACTAAGCATGTCCTACTGATTAACATCTACTGTAATAATTTGGTAGTAAGTTTCGTTTGGACATTATAAATATCAAAATATAAATAACATACTAGCTGTGATATGTAGTGTTTTCACAAAAATTATCTGTAACCAGTTACTCAGTTAAAATACTTTATATTTGAAAAGAATGAATAATGTTTATTAAAATAAGAATGAGTAATGTTTATTAAAACGACTACATAAGGGGTTTGTCCCAAATGAATATTGTGGCCTTATACTCACACTGTTCTAGGAAATACTGTGTTTAAGTGGATGCAGGTTGTCCTTCCTAAAGACTCCGCTGAGCTCTGCTGTCGGTCGCGCCGCGGACTCCGAGGCGCAGACAGGAAGTCCCGTGTCTGACTCCGACGCTAAGCCGCGGGCCCTGCAGCCGCCGCGGACGGTCGTCTTCCGTCCCGGGCACCCGCTACGCGTCTTCCCTCTCTTAGCACTCTGCGTTGCTGCCTTTAGCCCTGCTCTGTGTGTGCGGTTTTTGTGCTCTTAGAATCCGCTTCATTCTAAGCAAACCTGTGTCTGCTTCAAAAGACTGGAAATAGGAAAAAATAAATCTTTGCCAAACCCTTCAGAGATGACTGTAGTCACGTCCGGTTTGAATGAAATGTCAGAAAGCTCTCCGACTAAACCAAGGCGTCTGCCCCGTTTCCGACAGCGCGACCTCTTAAAGGCTGCCTCCCGGACATCCTGTGCGTAGCCGGGTGTGTGTGTGTGTGCCGCATTTCCACCCTTGGTTCAGTTGTGCTAAAATAACATTTTGTTTATGAAATTTCTGCTTACATTTAAATGATCACACCCTGGACCGGCAGCGGACAGCCGCCTCGCTGGGAGGAAGCTGGATGAACGGCGCCGGAATTCTTCGTGTAACTTCTCTAGAAAAAGCTCCCAGTCACGTGGACGAGCTCTGGCCACGCCAGTCCCCTTGTGACTCCCGGCAGATGGATTTGCCTTTTGTTGGAAACAAAGGGGCTCGTTCGTCCGCTGCTGGTGTCCGAGCGCCCCAACCACGGGGGCTGCGCTCGGCATGGCCACGTGAGGCCCAGCGTCTTCAGGGTCGGGCGCTCCCCCGTGGCCTGAGCCATCGCCCGGGCGACCGGGGCCCTCTGCAGGGCAGTTCCTTTTGTCCCCATCCTGGTGGCACTAGCTGAGCAGTGAACGTAACTGGCTGGAGGTCCTCCAGGGCGGTCAGGACAGTGCTTTTCTGTGAGTGACACGCGGGTGGAGGCCCGGGCCTTCTAGAGGCCCCGCCCACTCCGCAGGGAGGCGGACGTTTGACCCCTTGCACTGCTGTATTTGCGTGGGTGTGTGTGTGGGTGTGGGTGGGTGTGTGTGTTTCTCCCTCCGGGGCGGGATACTGGCGCTGTCGTCTGTGGGGTTTTGCAGGTGGCCCTTTGTACTCCCACTGGATTCACTGGATGGCAAGTGGACATGTTTGCAGTGTGTTAAACAACCCAAACATGCCGTTGGCCCCTCCGAGTGCGGCTTCCTGGCCCAGACGCCGGCGGACCCCGGCGAGGCGCTGGGAGGTTGGGAGCCAGGTGGATGCGGCTCTGCAGGGCAATCAGGCAGCGCCTGGAAAACCGCCTGCTCGTGGCTTCTGACCCGCGGCCCCCTTGTAGGAACCTACCCTGAAGATAAACCTCTGAAAGCCTGAAAATCTACAGTAGCGTGGCCAGTAGGAGGCGCTACATAGCGCGGGCCGTGTGTGCAGGCGGCCGGGCAAACGCCCCGTGGTGCTCCCGTGCTGGAGCCCAGTGCGGCTCAGAAGGGTTCAACAAGCGGCTGGCGATTTCTGGGGTGTACTGGTTCCCCAACAAACGAACTGGAGTCGGCAGCAGGCACCGAGAGTGGCCACCACGTTTCCGATCGGTCGGTCTCCCCGTCTGCCCCCTCCCGGGGCCCGGCCGGCTTGGCGAGCAGGAGGTGGAGCCTGAGCTCCGGGCCAGCGGGGAAACTGGACTCTGACGAGTAACCGAGGCCACGCCGGCGGGGCGGGGGAGGTGGGCGAAGCTGCCGAACACGACCCGCAGACCGCAGACGGCACCAGGCGGGCGGAGCCAGTGCGGGAAGCCAGCTAACCGGGGTGTCCGCACCCGCGCGCGTCTTCAGTCGCGGCCACCCACACAAGCGCGCACGCAAACACGCAGCTTTCTGGCTTTCCGCAAAGGGTCTAATGAGCAATGCCAAGTCAACAGCAGGGGACTGGCTGGTTCCTGGGGCGGAAGTCAGGAAGGGCTCAAAACCCAGCGTAGAGAAAGGACACGGGAGCCGAGGTGGAGGAACCAGTGGCCCAAAGTGGGACGACCAAGGAGCAAAGCTACGACAGTGACGGACGGTGACCCAGAGGCTCCGGCAGGCGTCCCCGAGGCCACGCTGACAGCAGATAGGTGGGAGACAGGCACAGTTCTCAGAACTCCGCTGCACACACAAGGGGCTGATGGGACTGATGGGACGAGCGAGCAGCAGCCGGACAGCCCCCGAACCCGTGGACGCCGCAGTGAGCGGGTGAAGGCGCGGAGACGGGCAGGACGCCTTCCCACAGGAGAGTCATCACCAAACGGAAAGCTTGATGGCGAAGCAGCCTCGCAGAGCCGGAATAAAGCCCAGCGCACAGCCAACGACCCGAGAAGGGCGGCCGGAGCCTGGCCGGGGCGATCTCGACCCCTGGGCTGCCGCACAGCGCGACCGGGCCGCCTGGCTGGCTCTGTGGGTGGGGAGAGGCGTAGAGATGACTTTCAAATCTTGGGGCACCTGGGTGGCTCTGTCAGGTAAGCCGCTGGCTCTTGATTTCGGCTCAGGTCATGATCTCGGGGTCGTGAGATGGAGCCCGCATCGGACCCCGCATTCAGTGGGGAGCCTGCTTGAGATTCTCCCTCTCCCACTGTGCCTCTCCCACTGTGCCCCTGCTCGCGCTCCCTCTAAAATACATTTTTTAAAGATTTTATTTGATTGAGAGAGCACAAGTGGGCGAAGGGGCAGAGGAGGAGGGAGAAGCAGGCTCCCCAGGGAGCAGGGAACCCACCATGAAGCTTAATCCCAGGACCTGAGCCAAAGGCAGACGCTTAACCAACCGAGCCACCCCGGCGCCCCTAAAATAAACCTTTAAGATAAGATAAAGTCTTTAGAAAAATTGTTAAAAACACCCAACAATAAATTTAAGACCATGGGCAGTGACCTCCCTGACACTGATCTTGGGGATGGTTTTTTGCATTTAACACCAAATGCAAAAACAACAAAAGCAAAAATAAACCAGTGGGACTATATAAACTGAAAAGCTTATGCTCGCCAAAGGAAGCCATCAACACGATGAGAGGGAAACCTACTAAATAGGAAAAATATCTATAAGTCGTGTATCTGATAAGAAGCTGATATTCAAAACAATTCCTACAACTTCCTGGTAACGACAAGTCAACTGGATCAAAAATGGGCAGAAGCCATGAGCAGACATTTCTCCAAGGAAGACATCCAGACGGCCAACAGATGCAGGAAAAAATGTTCAACATCACTTGTCATCCCGCAAATGCAAATCAAAACCACGATGAGCTGTCACCTCGCACCTGCTGGAATGGCTAAAAATAGAAACCGAGAGACAACGGTGTTGGCGAGGATGTGGAGAAGAGGGAACCTCGCGCCTGTTGGCGGGATGCGGGCCGGTGCGGCCGCCGCGGACGAGTGTGGAGGCTCCTCAGACAGTTAAAAACGGAGCGACCCTGCGACCCAGCAGCTGCACTTCCCGGTACCTAGTAAAGAACGCAAGAACACTAATTTGAGGATATCTGCGCCCCAGCATGATTCATGCTCGTATTTACAACGGCCAAAATTTGGAAACCATCTGCGTTCGTCAATGGGCAAATGGATTAAATGTGCCGTCTCTCTCTCACACACAGCAATATTATTTAGCCATAAAACAGCAGGAAATCTTGCCATTTCCTTCATTTCCAACACGGATGGATCTTAATGCCATGATGCTAAGTGAACGAAGTCAAATACTGCATGATCTCACTTACACGTGCAATCTTTTTTTTTCTGTGAAGACGTTATCTGAGAGGCAGAGCGAGCGCACCAGCAGGGGAGGGGCAGAGGGAGAAGCAGACGCCCCGCCGAGCGGGGAGCCCGACGTGGGGCTCCCTCCCAGGACCCCGGGATCACGACCCGAGCCGAAGCAGACGCTTCACCGACTGAGCCCCCCAGGCAGAAACCAAAAATCAAGCTATGGACACAGAGAATGGACCGGTGGCTCCGAGAGCGGAGTGGGGGCTGAAGAAATGGGGGGGAAGGAATGAAAAGGCACAGCCGTCCGGTTGTAAACCGAAGCCACGGGGACGGAATTCGGGGTGTGGTGACTGCAGCCAGTAGCACCGCCGTGTATTTGAAAGTTGCTACGGGAGCAGATCTGAGAAGTTCTCATCACAAGGAACGGCGTCTGGCGACCATCGGTGGTGACGGATGCTAACCAGAGTCGCTGTGGCGGTCACTTCCCAACAGAAGCAAATATCGAGTCACGTCGTCCCCCTGAAACTCGTCTGTGTTCATTATACCTCAATAACAGAACAAGGGAAGACACTCTTCCTACCATCGTGCTGCATGAAAACACTTCGATTTTACAGAGCATACTTTCCTCTGAAAGTTCTTGGAATAACAAATTTCCACTCCTCATCCCTACGGGACACACATTTTCAAAGATGCCTCGAGATCTCCAAAGACACGGACAATGACAGACAATGTCCGGGGCAGACAGGCGGAGCACCCCACAGCCCGGGGAGGGTGTGAGGCCGCAAGGGCGCCCCTGGGGGGCGGGGGCTCTACCCGCAGCTGTGGCCCCGCTGCGCTCCAGCGGCCGCCGGCGCCGGTCCCCGTCGGACTGCTGGTCCGGGAGCAGAGCCGTCGGTGGTGTCCGTGTGCCGGCGACGCCGCAGAGCGTAAGGCAGAGGTGCGCGGCCTGGAGGGGATCGCCTGCGGAACGGACTTACCGGGTACGGGATCATCGGGGAAATCGCGGCTGTCGCTGGTTCGCGCCGTCCTCCACGGCGCGGAGCTGAAAGTGAGCGCAGGGCGCGTGCTCGGGAAGGAGTGCCACCTGGGGCAGGAAAGGAAAGACAGGCCAGGTGACTGCGCGCGGCGGCAGCCCAGCCTCCCAGCCAGTGGGGCAGCTGCCCGCCCTGGACACCCGAGGCTGGGACCCCCCCTGCACTCACGCCCCGAGGAGAGGGTCACGGTGCCGGGCGAGGTGCGGACGGGTCCAGCGGACTCCAGGCCCAGAGGACGCTCCCCTCCACACCTTCTGTCGGTGATTCCCTGCTCGTCGCTCCGGGGCCACAGCTCCATGGCGCGCACGCGTTCCTGCGCCCTGCATGTGCCCGCCCCTCGCCAGCTCCGAGGGAGGGGGCGCAGTGTGATGCCCAGAGACCGGTGTGCAGACCGGAGCCCCCCCCACCACGTGCCACAGGGCTTCCGCCTGCACCCCCGCCACACCGGCGGGAGGGAGACCCCCAGCTGAGGGCCTGCGTGCAAGCACCCAGTACAAGGGGGTGCTCGGCATCGGGATGAGCACCCAGGCCAGCGACACCCCATGACTGCCCGCGACAGCCCTGTGTCGGGGGGGAGGGGCTGCCTCTTACCCACACGTGGTCCCCACCCCATCCATTCTTGGCCCCCAGCCCCGGCCCCGGCCCGTGCGGAGACTTGCGGGCTGCTCCCTGCCCTGGGCACAAAGGACCGCTTTGCGCCGAGGAGGGGACCTGAGGCGAGCCCGGCTGAGCCTGGCCGGCAAGTGTGACCGCACCACTCGATCGGGCCGCGGCCTGAGGCTGCTGGCTGCTGGCTGCGGGCCCCGGGTGCCGCCCTGTCTCCACCGGGAGGGCCCAAGGCCCAGGGTCTTGGATGGTTACCACACCAGCTCGTGCGAGACTCTTCTGGACTCGCTACACGCCGCGGCCAGAGCACCCGAGCCAGGCCGTGACGGAAACGCTGCTTCTGTCCCCGCTTCCCGCGCCGGCAGGCTCCTCGGGCACTGCCCGCCTCAGGCCGGGGCTCTGCGCCGGAGCGACGTTCTCCAGCCGGGCAGTCGCCGTCACCCAGGCCGACGGGGCCAGGGCTCCCGCTCCTCGGCGCGCAGGGCACGGGTTTGAGAGAAAAGTCCCGAGTGCCGGTTTGGACCTTCTTCTCAACCCCCTTCAGCAAAGACCTGCACGCAAGTCCTCCCGAGAAGCAAGGCAGCAGCACAGAGCCCCCGGCCCAGCCTGGCCGGCAGGGACCCCGCAGGGCCGCCCGGGCGCGGGGGACGGGGACAGCCCCCCGCGGCGGACACGGGGCCGCCTAGCTCCTGGGAGAGCGGGCAGACACGTGGCCTTTGCTGTCATCCCACCGCGAACGCCAATGGCTCGTGGACAGCTGAGCACCAGACTCCTGAGTCTCACACTGGCTCGTTAGAAGCTTGCTTTTTCTTTAAAACAAAAAAAGCACATCTAAATCCGCTCGTGAGTGAAGTGTATTCACCCCAATCCAGGCCGCCCGCCTAGAGAACACGAGAGCTTCGAGGAGACAGCAGCCCAGAACTCTAAGAATGAGAACAATCCACACAGCTCCCGTTCAGGAACAGAGACGACGTCTGTAGACGAGACGAAAGGGGCGTGCTGCGGCGGCCGCGGGGACAGCGCTTCCCTCCGGCGGGGCCCCCCGAACACACGGTGCACAGCCACTTAAACAGTTTATTACGCCTTTTGATCAAAGTAGTCAAACACAGATATGCGATCGCACTAGAACTTTCTCCTGAAGGACCAGGGTGGACTGGCCCTTCGAGAACTCCGCTCCACACCTCGGATCCGTCAACTTGTGCCAACAGTGGACACTCAGAATTACTTTTAAATTAATTGTACTTTGAAATTCTCCATTTCTAACTTAATATGTATTAAAGTGGCATTCTGTTAACATTAATTCAGGATAATGAACACAATGTTCATTATCAAGACATTTGTTCTTACAGATCGATATCGTTAGTAATCAAAATATGCCTTAAAATTCCAAGAGCAGTGCGTGTGGCCCGGCGCCCCCGTCCCCTGGAGGCCGCTGTGATTTGGGCCCGCGTGCGAAATCCCAGGAAGGCCCAGTCACTTAGCACTGCTACACGTCTGTACTTTGTCCTGGGAAATGCTGATTTCTGGTATCAAAGATCCTGCTTTAAGAACCCACCGCCAAGGTGGTGACGGCGTCGCATGCTCATCAGTTAGCGCTGCTGGCTTGAAGCACAGTGCGAAATCCAGCATGCATGGAATGTCAGCAGTTTTTAAAAAGAACATCCCTCCCACAAGTGCTCTTTAAAAAGGTTTACCAAGAAAGCATGTCAGTGTCCCCGCTGTGGACCGGAGGCGCACAGGAACCCAGACGTGCTCCTCAGAGCAGCCATGCCGCTGCCCGCGGCTCCTTCTCGGAGGGCGTCCCAGGCTCTGCGCAGACCTTACCTGGCGCGTTACCTGCACCATTTCCACAGAAACAGCAGACTTAGAGTTTGGGACGGACGGGCCCAGAGCCCAAGTCCGCCATTCTGCCAGCAGAGGACAGGTTTTACACCTCGTTCCAAAGCACGATTCTGCAGAATTTCATTATGTGCAATGAAAGCAAATAAAAAGCCGATACTTTTCTTGGATTTAAAAACACTTTTTATAGTGCGTTGCTTTTATTCAGTGGTCACACCAGATGGTGCGATGGTAGGTACAGGTGTGTGGGGGCAGTGAAGAGGCCTGAGCCTGCTCGGGGAACCCACGCCCGCCACGGGGGCCACCCGGGCTCGGAGGACGGCAGCAGGGTGGGGGCACGGCGGCACGCGCGTGTGAAGGCCCGAGTGTGATGGGGGGAGCCGGGGGTAAGAGTTGCAGAAAAAGAGATGTTCCATCAGACAACTTTTCTCTTGGGTGTTAACTTTTTGGCCTACAAACTGGAAAGGAAGGTCAGACTGAAATAAATACATTTATTTTGAGTAATGGCCTTTATTGAGCGCTGTCCACCAATTCCGCGCTGAGCGGGTTCCACGGAGCAGCGGCCCAGGCCCGGCTCGCTGCAGGCGGGAGGCCGGCCCCTGCGGCCCGGGAAGGGGAGCGGGCGGCGCCTCGCTGCTCCGCACGGGGAGGACGACAGCGGCCCTCCTCGGAGAAGACGGCCGGGCTCAGTCCCCGCGCTGGCTTCCTTAGTTGACCTTGTCCTGGAAGATGTACAGGTTGTTGGTGGCGGCCACGGCGGTAATGCTCTCGGCCGGGTGCCAGGCCGTGTGCAGGATCTTCTTATTGAAGTCCAGACTGTCCACACTGATCTCGTCCTTCTTTCTCTTACCGCCTGTGCACACCTTCCGTGGCTTCAAGCTGGCCCGAGGCTTGCTGTTCTCCCGGGAAGCTTCCAGCGTCACGTCCCTGCGTGTGTTCCGATCAAACATCCTGAAGAAGTTGTTGTAGGACCCCGTCATGATCGCACTGCTCGAGACAAGAAGAGAGAGTAACGCTCGTCAAGGACGAAGCGCCCAGCAGCCCGGCCGCCCGCGGGCCCAGCGCCCCGGACCCAGCGTGGGCGCCTTCCCTCACCCCCTCTGCCTGACGAGACCATTTCTAGAAAAAACGACATGAAGGATGGTCCGGAGACATGCAGGGAAAACTTCCTACTCAACTGCGTATGTACGATCATGTCAGCAAAAATAGTTCAGAATAGAAAAGGAAAAAAGAAATAGTCACACTTTTAATTACACTTTATTATTTTTAGTGATCTCCACACCCAACATGAGGCCCGAACTCACGGCCCGGAGATCGAGTCCCATGCTCTTCTGGCTGAACCAGCCAGGCGCCCCACATTAATGCGTTTTTAGAAAAGTAAAAAAAAAACAAACCCGACACAGTCACCTGTCCCAGCCACGAGTAACACTGACTTATTTTCAGATCTTGAACGTTTGCAACTCTGTCAATGATTCAAAGTTGGCTTGTGCTCAGTGGACAGGAGTCAGACTTGCCCCTGCACAATACACGGTTGCTCAGAGAACACTTTTTAGTTCACTTTAATGTCAAAAAGTTCTTTCACAGAAGCAGCAGGAGCACAGAGGGGAGAAACCCTAGACTTCAGTGTGGGTCTCGGGCGCGGCCGTGCTGCCCGCGTTCTTTCTTCTCCAGCGTGAATGCTAATGGCTTCCACGTCCCTACAGTCGAAACATTTGTTACACTGGTAGAAACTTCTGGCCTTTTTCTACAAAACCGAGAGGAGACTGGCTCACAGCCAGCGTTGCCGTGATTTGGCCCGTGGCTTTAGGATGAGCCCCACTGCAGACAAGGAGGGGGTTCAGACCTCGCCCCGCGAACCCTGTGGCTCCCTGGAGTCCCCTCCGAGGAGCCCGCGGCCTCCCGTCTCATCGAGGCACGGCTAGCGGCTGACCCTGACCGCGGGCCAATCCCTCGGGGTCTGACTAAACCGCACCCAGAAAACAGGCTAAACTCCGAGACCACTCGCAGCCGCCCTTACTCGGCCTCTGCTCTCGAGCCCCGGGAGCGTGCGGTGCCGGGGCCGCGTTCACGGAAGGCGAACAGGGTGCGCGCCCCACAAGCTCCAGCGACCCCGGCACGTTCCTCGGAGCCCAGACCGGCGGGAGGCTCTGTCAGGAGGACGCGGCTCCCTCTCAGCGCTGAGTCCGACTGCAGCAGACTCGGTACGTCTGCAGCTGTTCCGAGCGCCGTGCCGGCACAGGAGGCGGGAGGGCGGCATTCCCACCGCACTGGCCCAGGGACCCAAACCACACGGACGACCACCTTCCTGAGCACCTGGCCAGGTGTCATCCTGCTCCCTGGGGGCAAAGGGGACTCAGGACGACCTGAGCACAGCCAGGCGGTGGCACGCGACAGCACGGTCCCGGGCGGAGGGCAGGTCTCCCCCGTGTCACACCGTCCCTCAACAGGTGCTTCCTGGCCAGAAGGCAGGAGGACGTTTGCAGGGGTGAAAGAACAGGCAAATGTTACCGGAAAGCTTTCCGATGCTCCTGGGATGGGTAACGTAAGGGCACTTTTCAGTATTTCGGATATGCCAAGAGGCATAAAGAAAAACGCAGTGACTGTCCACCCGCCCACAAGCCGCTGCCAGCTTGGGCCAGAAAGACCGGTCCCCCCCACCCTGGGCCCCCAGCGGGACGGTCCGTCCTCGGAGTAGGGGAGGAGCATTCCGGTACAGGTTTACATTTCGGATAGTTACACGTTCTTAGAAACGCAGACGTCTTGTACATTCTAGAAGACACGGAAGTCGTCCGACAACACGCGCTCTCTGCTCTTCGTCTTGTGAGGCCATCGGCGGTTCTCAGCATCGAAGGCTGTGAACAGGTGAGTTCCCCGTCCGCTCACCCAACGGTAAGCGCTGTGGCTCCTGCAGGCGGTCACTGGTTCCTGTCTCTGAACACGTGTTCTTGCCTGTGTGCACGCGAGGTTCCTGACCCGTGTGGGCCGTCGCCGGCCTCCGAAGGGCCGAGGTCATTGGCCTCCACCCCCAGCCCGACATCGCTGTCGGTGTCAAAGCTGTGAGATGGCATCCCAGTCACTCTGGTCTGCTCGCTCCTACTGAGGATGAGCGTTTTTTCCATTTTCTTCCCATTTCTATTAATTCCCACTTGTGAGCTGTCACTTTCCTACCGACTAAGAATTCTTTGCATAATCTGGATACTTCTCTCTTTGCCGGTTATATTTATCTGGTCTTACGGGTTTCATCTTTATTGTGTACTCCAATATAAACTAGTTTACCGCGTAAACACAGCTGAGGTCCCTAACACCTTCTTCACCATCTGGATGGGGGCTTGCTGGGTGCGGTTCCGTACGACACGCAGAGCTTGCTTCCTCTGGCGGAGACAGAGCCGTAACCTGTCCCCCCGGCACAGACAATCACTATCGTTCAGAGTCAACGTTCCCTAGCTCCGCTCGCAGGGCCGGGGCCCGCGGTGGCTGCCTGCCTCCCCGACGTCTCATGCCTGCTTTCGAAGACCGCGTCCTCTCCGGGGAGCGCAGCCCTGGATCCATTTCGTGAGCTCCCCGTCTGGGTGAACTGCTCTCCATCTGAAAGCACCTTTATCGCACACGCGTTCTGAGTGCATCCCGTCTCGACACCCCCCGTCCCAGGCAGACAGCAGCTCTGTCCCTGCACGCCGAAGGGACAAGGGCTGCGTCACGCCGTGCGTCTGCTGTGTGGGGCAGGCCGCTCTCAGCCCGACCGTCTGTTCTCCAAAGCACAGCGTCAGGTTTTCCACGGCTGTTTTCAAGATCTCTTGGCTTCTGGTACCCTGTGATTTCATGCAGACAGAAAGGTGGATGCCTGTGCTTCCTCAGTCCATGGGCTCAGTCTTCCATCAGCTACAGAGAAGTCCTGGCTTCGGCGGTGTCCCAGGGACTCCTGGGCACACCTCTGCGCTCGCTGTGTGCCCCCGTCCCAGGTCCCGCCTGCCACTCCACGAGCCACGCGGGGCACCTCCGATGCTCTTCGGTTCACTAACCCAAGGGCGCTCTTGCTGCTCTCGATCTCCTACCGAGTCCACAGAGATTGTCCACAACTGTGGTTTTTCATTTCTAGACGTTCTGCTTCTTTTACAAATCTCCCAGGTCATTTTTAGGGGTCTTGCTTACAGTTCCTTCCATTAATCTGAAAATATTTTCAGCATTCGTATCTTATACTCTGCAACTTACAGTTCCAGCATCTGACTCCTCAGAGGTTAAGCTTTGCTGCTGTTTCTGACTTGTTCACAGTAACTTTCCTATGTGTACTTGGCACTTTTTCCCTGCATGCTCACGTTTAACGGGTTTTCAGCTGGGGAAAGCCTGAGTCCTGGGTGACTGTGCGAGGCACACTGCCATGTCTTTGGTGGCTTTGCCGACGGTGGCTTCCCGAGCGCTGTCTCCCAGGCCGAGCGCCAGGGCTCTGCAGTGCGCAAGCGCAGGCGTGCGTACCACTCTGCAGAAGCCCCAGCCCCCTTGCTTGTGCGGCCCTACCTCAGCTCCTGGTGTCACTGCTGGGGGCTTGGGAAACGGATGCCCGCAGGAGGCGCACGCTGCTTGGCGGGGCCGGGAGGGGTCCGGTGCTCTGCCTCTGCCCCAGGAGGCTCGCGCCTGCCGCAGCATCCACAGAGCACGGAGACGTGGCGGTCAGCGTGTCAAGAAGCCGGGACCCAAAGCGGTTTGCTCCTCCCGATGCCCAGAGCCCTGCCCGCTCTGTAGGGCTTGACTCCTCAGTGAGCTTTTCCAGATCACGCAGCCGGTCCAGACGCAAATGCCACATCCTGGGAGGGCGGGTGGGCTAATGGTCCCACTTCTCCAGGGACTTTGATGCTTCCCCCACCCCCTAAGGTCTCAGACACATTCTCCTCGGGACTTCCATCTGGACGAAGATGGACGATGCCTTTTCTGTAATCCTTGAGGGTCTCGCTGCCAGTGCGCACGGCGTGGAGCCAAGGCTCGAGTGCACCAGCCCTCCGCTGTGAAAACCCAGCCAGCAGGTCCTGGGACCGGAAGCCCCCAGGCCAGCCCGGCACCCCAGTTCCCAGACCTTCTGCTTCCCGCGCCCTCTTCATCCCGGCCGTCATGCACTCTCCCTCACGTACGTGTGGGCTCAATGACCCACGTGCAGAGATGCGTGGCGGCCTGGCCAGCAGCACGGGCCCCCTGCCACTCATCGCCGGGAGGCGCCACCTGATGCACCATTCTACTGGGGACGATGGCCGTCTCTTTCCGGCGCTAGAAACGCACCGTGTCGTCTGAGACGGAAGCCACAGCCCTCGGCAGAAATGCTGTTATTGCCCTCCTCGGAGAACGTGCCTGAAATAAACCACGAGACGCCAGAGCCGCTGCCTCGTCATGGCCACCGGGGCGTCGCACCCGCCGCCCGCCAGTGAGCTCAGGGGCATTTCCCTTCTTCCTCCCTCCGGAAGGAGCCGCACACGGGAACGTGGCCATCCCGCGTGCTCCGTGCGAAATCATTACCCCACGTCCTTCCTTCTCACTCACCTTGGAAATAACACAAAACAAGTTACTTTGAAAACATTTAAAAACCATTTTAAAAACAGCTAAAAGGAACCTTAGTACCATGTGTACTATCTGAATGAGGACGGGGTCGTGAGCGAGGGGAACGCCCTCTCGCCTCCGCCTTGAACCTGCCGCTCAGCAGGCGGGTGGCCCGGACCGCACAGTCCAGCAGCCCCCGGGGCCGGTCCTCCACGGCGCGCACCCTACCTGTCCGAGCCGCTCCAGCAGCACTCGAACTTGTCGAAGATGCAGTCATTCTCGTACAGAGAACAAAGCTTGCTCCGCAGGTACTCGTGGACCTTAAGGAAAGCACAGGAAGGTTAGACCGCGTCGTGCACAGGTGTGGCGCCCAGCCTGAGCGGCGGCCTCACCTGGTGGGTCTCCACGGGCCGGCTCTCCATGTTGAGGTCCCACACCTTCACCGACAGGTAGTCCCGGGTCATCATGTACCGACCGCTGTGACTGAATTTTACGTCGGAAATGGAGGAGATTATTTCTGAGAAGAAGGACCTACTGCTGGGATCTTCAGGTTCTTCAAAAACTGAAAAACACAAAGTATTCAGCTTCTGTTTAAGAACCAGAGAACGTGGGGACGCCACGTGGTGGAGCTGGTTAAGTGATTTCAGCTCAGGGTCGCGGGATTGAGCCCCACGTCGGGCTCTGCGCTCAGCGCAGTTGGCTTGGGATTCTCTCTGTCTTCCTCTGCCACTTGCCCCGCTCTCTCTCTAAACAAAACAAAACAAACCCTCCCCCCACAAAACAACAAACCCAGAGAACAAACCCCGTTTCAAGTCCCTGGGCCCTCCCTGGGGACCCCAGGGGGCTGCAGACTGCACACCACTCATGCTTCTCATCTTTCTGGTTTCAGTGTTTTCTGGCCTTCAGCGTCCGACCTTAAGAGACTTAGATGACACGTCCCAGTGCCAGCATCAGAAACATAGACCCCCAGTGTCACTTAGTCTTAGGAGCACCATGTCTGTGCCGGAGGCCCCGGGCTGTGGCCTGGAAAAGCCCCTCAGGACACTCTGATGTGCCTCTGGGGCAAGCACCCCTGTACCGACCACAGCGCCTGCGTGTCCGAGCAGTCCAGGCCCTAGCGAGCCACGTGCAGACCTGTCCTGGCCACACCGCGGGAACCCGGAAGCGGCGTCTCCTGGGAACACCGGGCCCAGACTGTAGCCGCCAGGACGGCCCCATATGCCAAAGCCCGGCAGGAAAGGGGTCTGTCTCTGCTGCTCAGCAGTCAAGCTCCACGTAACAAAACCAAATCACTACTTCTAGAAAGATTCCGGGTGCCTCCTTAGCAGAACTTCCTTTCTCCTACAGGTTTTGCTTTCTCAGAAGAAACTCAACGGCCCTCCGCCTGCGCCGTGGTAGAGACCCCTGACTGCACCGTCACACCCTCAGCGCAGGAAACTTCCAGCGAGTACTTCCTCATTTTAAGCTGCGTTAGTCTTTTTTTTTTTTTTTTTAATGTAGAAACCCAGGTTTCTTGCCTCTGCATCTCAAGTAAATTTTAAGCAAGCCAGTGGCAATACAAACATTCACTCAAATAAATTACCTTGCTGACAAAAGCTACTTTTGGTATCTAAAATGGTTTACTCAAGAACATTATATTGAGGTGTGTCTAGCTGGTCAGTCGGTGGAGCATGCGACTGTTGGTCGTGGGCTTGTGAGTTCAAGCCCCACACTGGGTGTAGAGATCACTAAAAATCACCACCACCACCACCACCACCAAAGAATATTCTCCTGAAAGACAAAGGCCAACATTATACGAGGCTCATTCTTCATTGTGGGAATCCTAGAGGAGGAATTCTCTAAAACGGCCGCAGAAAAATGAGAGTAAGGCAAAGCGGTCACTGAGAACCGGTCAGAGCGAACGCCTCTAAGGCCAGGCGCTGCTGGTGTTGCCACACGTCATGTGGGAGCCACTCCGGACACAGCGATCTGTCACTGGATCTCACCAGAGGAGAAAGCGTCGCAGGAAACAGAGATGGAAGGCACGTCCTCGGACAAGCTGGTTGGACCCGTCCATGGACTGTGAGGCCACGTGAGCAGAGTTTCCAGGACACTGTCCAGTCCCCACCGTGGGACCTAATGCACGACACACACACTTCCGGTTTCCTCTAAGGTCGGGCCTACTCTTTATGGCTAAACATAAAAACGAAACTCTCGGGGCGCCTGGGTGGCTCAGTGGGTTAAGCCTCTGCCTTCAGCTCAGGTCATGATCTCAGAGTCCTGGGATCGAGCCCCCACATCGGGCTCTCTGCTCAGTGGGGAGCCTGCTTCCCCATCTCTCTGCCTGCTTGTGATCTGTTAAATAAATAAATAAAATCTTTAAAAAAAAAAAAAAAGAAACTCTCCTCACGCAGAAGAAACGTCAAGGCTCAGAGGGTTAGAGCGCTAGGGCTCCGCCTGAGGGAACTGGCTCGGAGTCCAGCAAGGCTCCCTGAGAACACAGCCCATCCTGAAAGCCGAGAACCATCGCGAGTGAGTTGCGTCCTGATGGCCTCAGCCGAGGTCCTGATGCACAGGGGTGGAGGCGACAGACGGTTCTCACGGGACCCGGCCAGGGAGTCCTCCGACGAAGCCCTGAGATGCTGGGCGGGAGGAACACTACGGGCTACCCCACCAGGGGACGTCTAAGTGGGAGTCCACGGGAGCACGGCCTCACGGTCCACGGGGTGCCACCAACGGCCCACCAAAGAGCCCCCCAGGGACTCAGGATCAAAAGCCGGTCCCACGCCTGCACGGGTACAAGGAGACCAGAAGAAACGCTAAGTCTCTGGAGACGGTCTCACGCCTGGAAAAGAACGTTACCACGAGACATGCTGACCCTCGGAGGCACTTACACTTGGAGTGTCTGTCGCACAGGGCCGAGGAGCGCATGTCGCACAGTCGGATGGTCCCCTTGCTGCTGCTGTACACAAACACGTTGCACTGGTGCGGGTGGAACTCGGCCGCCGTGATCACCTCTGTCAGCTCCTCCATGTTCACGGGCTTGATGTCCACGATGTCTGCGGGCGCGCAGTTAAGGCAGAGCGCTGGGCAGGCTTCAGTCGACGCTCGCGCGAACGTCCGGTGGGAGACACCCCGCCGCGGAGCCCGAAAGCAGACGCAGACGGCACGGGCGCCCAGTAAGAGAAGCTGGGTCCCTGCACTGCTCACACCACTGCCCCTGCCCCGCCGGGCCCGGACCCACGCGCGCGCCCTGCCGGCGACCCGCTGTGACCCCTAGTGCTCCGCGGGAAGCCGCTCCTGGCAAGACCAGACACGCCTGATGACGTAAACACGGAAAGGAAGCAAGCAGCCACTTACGCAAAAGTCCCATACTTCTATCCATAAATAACACACAGAACAGAATTGCTAGATTCCAAAAGATTCTGCTTTTTCAAGAATCTTTCCTTGATCTGGCACGAAGAGCCCATTCTAAGCTGAACGGTGTTAACACTGTAGCTTGCCCACTTTAGAAATCATTCAACTGAGAAAAAAAAAAGGAAAAGTAGAATTTGGCTTTGGGTCAGGATGGAACAATGGAGTCCAGCTGAACCCTTCCACCGAAACAAGAAAGAACCCGGCCACCACCGCTCGCCACTGCACAGGACACGGCGCTGGCCGTGGCCCTGGAGGGGCCGGAGCCCCGCGCTGGTCCGGGGGCTGCTGGGAGTTGGGAGCCGCTCCCGGGCCCTTCTGTGCCCGAGCAGAACTCCCGGCAGGTTCCGGGAGGAGCAGTCGGCTGGGTAGCAAGCGCCCAGGCTGCCGGGACGGCGCCCGGACAGACCGAGCAGGGCCGCCGCTCACACACATGGCCCGGCCTGCAAAGCTAACCAGGAGGCCGGCAGCCCGAGGTGCGCCGTGGGGACGGCTGTCAGCGCGCAGACAGGCGCAGCGGCGTGAGGGCAGGGGGCACGGGGCAGGGGGCACGGGGCCGAGCCTCTGGGAGAAGCACGACTCGCTGCCGGAGCGCTCCCGTGAGTGGAGCGAAAGGTGCCCTGAAGGTAACTGCATTCATAAATACAAGCGCGTATATGAAAGCGCCGTGTGTGTCATAACCTAAGTTGTCACAAGGAAGGGCATCTGAAACTTGACTATGGGACAAAATGTTGCAAAGACAACGAAAAATATGACTGCATACACAAATCATTTATAAATTCCAGTTCTCACAAATGAAGAAAAAAGATGGGATTCCAACAGGAGAAAAATCACAAAGGATGGTGAAAAAAAATTCACAGTAATGGATAGTAAATTAACAGAAGATATTTCAACTCACCTATAATCAAATAAATTAAAAGTGGTCTTACTTGTAGGTTTTACTGATGTGAAAAGTTATTTTAAAGCAGATCCAGGGATCTAAATAAACAGTAAAATAGACACTCCGAGGCAGCGAGAGCACCTGAGTCCCCAAGCCTGCCTAGAGGCGTCCCCCACGTGGCTCTGCTCCGCGGCTGACGTCCCGGGAACCGAGGCTCACAGATGCGCCCGCGGCTCCACGTGTGTGCGACCAATCCTGCGGCTGCAATCCCGCGTTCTGACTCAGAGGGAAAGATGGCTATGACGCATCAAGAAAGCGATGAGGCCAGTGGCAGGAGCTTTGGAGCTTTCAGACGAGCCCCAGGCCCTGTGCGGACAGCTCTGCACCCAGGGGCTCTCGGGTCCCACGGAACGGCAGGCCGCACCAGGAGTGCGGGTTTACGGAGGAAGACAAAGGCCTGGGCAAACAATGGTGACCTGCGCGGGGACAGACTGGCGGGAAGAACTTCCTCTGAATTCTCTGAATTTTGTTCAAAATGGTCACGTATTAATAGAAGAAAGGAGAATTTAAAATACGAGAGTTTAAGGAGGAAAAGCAGGGAGCACGGGCACAAGACCTGGAAGACGGGGGGCTCTGGCCGGCTGCAGGAAGGAGAGACCCAGCGGGCAGGGTCAGAGCCGCGGCACCTCGGGGCCGCCAGCCGCCGGCGCCACACAGACGGCAAAACCGCCGTGCTTTCTTCGCAAACTGAGTCCACGACCACGGCAAGCACAAGGACAACATAATAAAACCCGAGTGTGAAACACTAGAACTTAAAACACCACATACACTTCATCTCGTGGACCTTCTTGAGTACAAGGGAGCAACCCACGCCGAACCCCGTCTCAGTGGCAGAACGGGCGACCCGCGGACGTCTGTCCCACTCTGGCCGGGCCGACAGGGCTCCCAAAGGTGGGAAGCCCCGACCAATGCCCCTCAGTGTGCACATACGACAGGGCTCTCATTTCTGCACCAATCAACAACTTCTAAGAGGCAGGCCTCAGCAGCCGCATGCAGCCTGTCCCCTAACAGGACCAGCACCACGGCAGCACTCTGAAGACACGAATGTTTGGATTGTCCTGAAACAGCTCGTCTTCCATCAGTCACTCCTCGGGCTGGTAAGTAACCACCGCTCTAACCACAGCCAGGGTCTTCGACTCTAGGACCTGCTCGCAGGTCTGGGCTGAGGGCGGGGCGCCAGGCAACACTGAACCTCCGGGTACACACTGTTTAACATCGTCTCTCAGGAACCCAGGAGGGCAATGGACTTGCGATCATTCTTATTTTGTGGAGAACTCTCCCCAGAGGTAGAGAGCAGTTTCCAGGTTTAGGGGCATGTTAAATCAGAGAACTTCTACCACGGGCCCCCGGGCAGCAAGCCAAGCCTCGAGGTGCGGATGTGGAGATGCACAGCAGACGTGCACCGAGAACGGCCCTGAACAACAAGACGGCCAACTGATGAAGGATACTAAAACTTCTATCTGTGATTTCTAAATGCCATAGATTAATTCTCAGGTCATCTGCAGAAAGATATGTTTCATGATCACTATTTACTGAAATGGAATTTATATGATATGTGTGAGCATTTGCAAAAATTCGTCGTGGACTTGCTTCTACCATAAGATCCATGGGCTTCAATATTGGAACCTAAAAACGGAAGGAAATAGGAATTCAAAACAAAGATCACCGCAGCACAAAATTACAACGTTTAAAGTAGAAAACAAAAGGGAAGAGATCTCTATTCCCAGCGAGCTAGGAGCTCTGTACAGGCGCTACCCCAAATAACCAACAAGCAGAGCCGTGAAAACCGGCTGTGATGGTGGGGCCCTGTCCCTCCCTGCGGCCGTGCCCGCGGCAGAGCCACTCGTGCCGAAGGGCAGGTACCCCGGCACGGAAACAAACTGCCTCCAGGGCGGGGGGCCTCCAAGGCTGGCGCTCCACTCTCCGGTCTGTCCCGTAAGCACCACGAGCTCATGCGAGACGCCGTCAAGGACCCCCCTTCCCCTCCCTGCAGCCGCTGCCCTGCAGAGTGACAGTCTGAGCCTCTTCACTGCCCGGGGGGTCTGCTGCTCCGTGCACACGCCGCACGCCAGGGAGGGGTGCGGGGAGGGGAGAGCGCACAGGAGGGCCCCCAGACAGCCAAGGCGGCGCCACACTCCATCGGCTGCTGGCCACGTGGGCTCGTCCGCCTGTGAGCGCTCATGCAGCGGCTCACTTAATCTGGCAGACAGTTTCTGGTACGGATGATACACTTCAACGAAAGGGTTTTTAAAGGGGCATGAAAACCCCACCTCTGTGCTGGGCACTGTGGTCAAGGGGCAGGACACCTACACCGGTGTGGAAACAGTGGGGTCAGCCCGGCAACGGACAGATGAGGGCAAGGGGCTGGCCCGAGCACACCCAGGCCACCATGAGAGGCAGGGGCGCCATCGTGGGTGATCGTGCCCACACGTGAGAAAGGAGGAAAAAAGTCCCAACACCACTGACATCTAGTGGGAAAGAAGGCAGGAGTTTAAAAGCAAAATAAAAATTAACAGTAGTAACTCTGTTACTTTTCTAATTAAAAGCCAACGGGAGCACCTGGAAAGGCTGGGAGGAGAGCTCTCCTGTTGTCGTCTCTGCCCAGAAGTCTGCAAAAATGAGCTTGGGGGAGCATGCATACATACTCCCCCCACGTTCCAGCAGCTAGGTGCGGACCCCACACCGGTGTCTGCAGCAGGAGGGGTCCCTCCTGCAGGCCGCATAGCAGGCCGTCGCAGCCCTCCGACGGGTCTCTAAGTGATCCAAACACATGGCAGCTCTCGTGCGAGGACTAAAGGCTCCTCCTCCTAACTAAATCCCTTTCCTGGCACTAAACACTTAAGAGGATAACAAAATTTAGAAAGAGCAATATCTGACTCCTACTCAGCTCAGTTTGGACAAGTAGTCCTTTTCTAGCTTCGAGGGAGGTGATTAAGAAATCACATACGGGCCTAAAGTCACAAAGGTCAATTTACAGCCTGTGACCCTGAAATCAGAGTGTGCTCAGAACGGCTGTTTCTTCGGCCCAGTTACACCAAGTGCATCACGTGAACATGTGCAGGAGCCTCTGCATCACACCGACACTGAGCCCAACAAGACCTGTGGTTTTTCCAGCAGGCACGTGAGTGTCTGGTGTGGCAAAGCAGGCTGAGCGGGGACAGTGTGCTCGGTGGGAGGCCGTAAAGGTGGCGAGGGACAGAAGGCAGGACAGCGCCACTGGGCACCCAAAGCCTTCTCCATTCGGTCACAGAGTTCCACATGTTGGCAGCTGGAATCCGAGAGCCACTGTCACTCACCGTGGCTCATCACTGCCGCACGGATGTGGAAGCAAGGGCATGGTGGCAGAGAAACCACCAGTGTTTAGATCAAAACGCCCTGGTTCAAATCGGGGTTTTAGAAACTCGCCGAGTCACTCACGCTACTTCTCCGTGTCAACCCCTGGATGCGCGGTGACACTTCAGGCCCATCTGCGCTTGTCCTTGACAATGCTGTTTCCTGCACCCTGGGGGAGCACCGCCCCCCGCGGCTGGTCTGCGGCCGTCCTGTGCGCCCGCCATCCCAGCACCCCGCGGGCACCCAGCACCGAGAGCTTGGGGGATGGAGCTGAGACAGACCACGTGCACTCTGCACCTGGCGCCACTACGGTCTCTGCGACGGGGGTCCTTCCCTGGAGCACCTTACTAACCCGCGACGTGGTCACTAACGAGGTCTTCACTTGATAAACAATATTCAGCAAAGCTTTAAATCTCGTTAAAAAACAAACCAGCCAACCAACAATTTTCACACGCACTGGCCAGTGCTGGTCTCCTGCCACTGTCCCGTGCCCGCGGCACATCCTGGCGCCCCACCCCCTTTCCCGTATCCCAGCTCCTTCCACACACCCTCCAGGATGGGCACCACCGGGCAATGACCTGACTCCATTTCATGGATGTTATAGTGTGAACCCAAGCCAGGTATCAGAACGGAGGAAGACGGTCGTGTCACAGGGGCCCGGGGATACCAAAAAGGGAGTAAAGCGTTGTTTAAGGTTCAACGATTAGAAAAGGAAGTGATGGTATTATGGACTGGCAGGCAAAGAGTGCTGAAAGCTCGGAGTGTGCCCCAGCGAACTGAGGAAATGCCACGAAAGCCCCGGGCCTGTGCGGTTCATCTCGCACCCGCAGCCCGCGCGGCTTCATCTGGGGCACCGCGCGGAGCCCCATGGGGACCGCACCACCACCGATGTGCTACTTAAAACCTTTGCAGGGAAAGACAGTTGATACACTGAGAAAGATTTCTGTTGTAGGGTTAGACCTGAGTCTTTAGTATCATTCGATTTTTCTGAAGTTACTGTGTGACTTCCTGCTTCTGTGAGATACGAGGAAACCCATTTGAACACACACATACACTGATGACAACGACTACAAACAGCGTCCATGAACCGAGAGGGCAGATGTCACAGCAGTCCCACTCAGTGGCCTTCTCTACGCAGCTGACTTACACACCGTCCCTGATTAACTAGCAAGAGAACTGTGTAGTTTGAGAAAAGGCAGCGTGTACCCGCAGTGCTGTAATTCGAAATGGGTCTCGAAGCCGTCCATCTTCATCTTTCAAGTTATAACCTTCTGCTCTTTTGTCCCGTTCGCTTATTTTCCATAATTTAATAGTTTTATCTGAAAATAAAAACCTTAGTGTCCATATTAAAAGAAAAACCATATCATGCAACACCATTAGTCGAGTACTACATTAGAAAACTGTATGGTTCTACGTTGACTGATAAGCTATGAGACTCTGACGGTTACTTTCCAGTTACGGATAAACCTGGACATTCCATTTGACTTCCGTAAGTAAAGACGTGGGAGGATGCGCTGGAGGGCAATGCCACACGGGGAGGGCGCTGCTTGCTCGCTTTTGTATACTTTAAGCTTTCAGCCTACCACCTGTTACCTAGCTAATAATTTACCCTTTCCCCAAAGTTTAAAGCAGAAACTACTTGTAGAATGGGTTCAAGTAACAAGTAAAGTAAAAATCTGCTCCACCCAACAAATTAAAAATAAAATCCTGAGTCAAATAACCACTTAAAAAAAAAAAAGCTCTTACCATTTGTAGAGAGTAGAAAATGAGCAGCATTCTGTTGTGGTAACCACCTAATTTTATTAATTTTTTCCTCAATTTCTAGACTTTTCAAATAGTCAAACTCTGGTTCATGACTTTGAAAGGTACTGTAAACATTATATTCTCCCCTAGAGTGAGGGCGACTTTTGTTCTGCAAGGAAACATGACCTGGGTTAATGAACAAGCATAGTACAGTGAAAAACTCAGTACTACCAATTTGAATATAAAATGACCACACACATTTTTAAAAGTTAAAGAAAATCCTGGGTCAAAATTATCAAGCAGAGGACACTCCAAAATAATTTACTTGGAAAACACCAGTATCGGATGATCTCGCAGACCTTCTACCCCACCGGGCACGCACGCTGGGGCGGGGTCTGTGGAACCGGCCTGCCGCCGGCACGGGAGCCGGGGGCCCTCCACACAGGGAGGCTCCTGCAAGGCTGCACTTGTCCTGGAGAGGCTGCGGGCCCACGGAGGGGGCCGCACTGTGCAGTCCGCACCGAGCCCCAAGCAGCCCAAGGCGACACTCACAGCCCCCCGTGCCCCAGGACGAGCACGACTGAACAGCACTTGCACAGTCACCGGCACCAGCAGAGCACCCCTGTGATGGAATTCTGAACACACGTAAAACAATTCTATACGTTACAGTAAAGGTAGAAAAACATGCTTGGGAAGGTGCATGTTGTCTTCAAAATAATAACCAACTCTGGGAAGGCCAAATGAGAAGGAGGTAGATTTGGGAACAAAGCTGAAAGACAAAACAGGGAGAGCACAACGGGGGCCTCATCTACCTGCTGAGGGCTTGCTTTTTAGGAAAGAGGAAAACCTTGGTGGTGGGTTCATAAATGTATTTATATTAATCTCTGAAATCTTCTGTAACCAAAATGACATTTTCTATGAAACAGTAAAAATATCACATAATTAAAAACCAAGGACGCCAAGGTTTTGTTTAATTCTCGCTATATAATCAACACCTAAAATCTTACATTTTACACTTTAGGCTGTGTCAAGGAAATCAAATGAAAGAGAGAAAACTTTATGTCTAGATTTCTTTGTATTTCTGAACTAAGATCACATATTGTGAGAAAACACCCCCCAGCTGCCTGGATCTCTACTGCCTGGCTGTTCATATGCCACACGCTCCTGGGAATCACACACAGACCCCGGGTCTGGGATACGGTTTCCACACATGGCTGTGTTAGATGCATTAACTCTTTCTTCTGGCTCGCAACGCACGCCACCACCCCCCACCCCCCACCATCTCACCAGCAGATGATTCTATCTTGGCCATGAGAAAAAGGAAATTGAAACTCTTTAAAAAAGAAAAATCTGTGGAATCAGTTTGAGGCTGTGCAATCGGCCTCAAGACCGTAACCACTACGCGAAACAGCACAGTACGGACGACTGCGCGAGGCACCCCCCCCCCCCCGAGCCACCGGTCCTTCCCCGCCACGCTCTCCGAGAACAGACGCACCTCGTGCCGCAGGCCCGTCCTCCTGTTAGGAACTGACCGCACTGACCCCCCACCCCCACACCAATGCCTAAAACCTCTGTCCAACAGGCTGAGACCCTGCATCAGCCTCCGAGGACCCGCAGGCAGGGAGCGGGACAGAAAAGGCGAGAGGAAGGGCCTCAAGGGGACCTGCTTGCCCATGGCAGCTGGGTCCCGAGGAGAGGGCAGAGCCAGAGCCGTCGAGGCTGCCAGCCGGAGGTGCTGGGAACAGGATCGGC
>CM052894.1:890351-908239 GCA_028534135.1 Potos flavus
TCAGGGAGAGGAAACACAGATCTTCTTGCTCACCCGAGATAAGCGGCTTCTACACGGTTAGTGTGACGTAACCGAATCTAAGTGAAGTCACAGACTGAAAAGTGCCCGTGTTTCTTTCCCTCCTTCCAAGTGACACGAGAAAGGCTGGCTTTCATTTGGCTGGTGGACCGTGAGTCACTGACCTCTTGTTCCCGCTGAAAAATAACAACTCTGCCGCCCTTGTCTCCCGTTGCAAGAAGGTCTCCAGAGTAATTAAATTCAACAGTTGAGATGATGTCAGCTGTTAATAAAATACAGAAGCAATTTACCAGATTAGGATTTTGAAAAGAGTCATAATCAATAACAAAGGCCAACAGAAAAGGTCCAAAAGACAGACACATATAAAACTTTCTCCCTGGATAAAGCAACATTTCCACGGGGAACTCGTCATTACCGAGCAGCCGATTCTGCTTCTAGCACCCAGAGTCCAAGCACACGTGGGCTCGCGAGCTCTGCTCAGCGGGCTGAATGCTCGGTCCCCGGGGTACCAGGGCTTATTTAGACGGCACTGTCTTGATAGAAGGATACGGAGTAAGAATTTAGAAAATTAATTTTGAAAAGAATACAAAAAAATTGGTCCTAGATGACTGTGGTCTGATTTTATGATACATGCCTGGTATTAATTTATAAATCTGGTTCTTATATGATATTAACAGCTGTTTTAATATTCTTTGCAATAACTTTTGCTGGCTTCTGTATAAAATAACATCATACACAGTACAAACTCTATTTCATTGGCTGGATACAATCATTACCATCAATAATGACATCATCATTATCTAGTGAGACACTGCTGTTGGACACCTGAGATTTGACACTAACCAAAGATCTTGGCCATCAGCTCACTATGGGTAAAGGCCACAGGTACACGCAACAAAGCCAAGTGCGGTGTCCTGAGGCTGAGGCCTAGAGGGAATAGATCTGAATTCATGAAATGGACTCCTAGATCAAGAAAAACAGAAAAGACAGTTTTCACCCGCTTGGGGGCGCTGAGTGCGGCCTGAATCAGGACAAGGACACGGGTTTGGTCCCACGGGAGGCACTGTCAGCCTCCTCCATCCAGCACGGGGACCCCTCACCTGCGTCAGCGGCCCCAGACAATCTCATCCCTGGCCGCCTGAGGACGAGGCTGGGCTGCCTCCGCACAAACCCGCCCCGGCTGCGGGGTCACCCATGCGAAGGGCCTGCCCCGCTGGCAGATGGGAGTGCGTGCCCTGCACACGGAGGGCCCCGCGGACGAGGCGGGAGTGTTTCAAGACCAATACTGCTGCACAGCTCCTTGTCCAATACTAAGAAACAGACCTCAACGTCCGGAAGTACTTGGACTCCGCCCGCCGCTCCGGAACGGAACACGAACAGCTCTTAAAGGTTTGCACAAACATTTTAGCCAAACAGTTGTTAACACGGGACCTTCTGCAATACAAGCTCTCACCTCACCTGCACTGTGCACCACTTTTTAAAAAATTTTTTTAAAGATTTTGTTTGAGAGAGAGAAAGAGTGAGAGAGAGCAGGAGAAGGGGGAGGGTCAGAGGGAGAAGCAGACTCCCCGCCCCCGCAGGGAGCCCGACGCCAAGGCCAGGATCAGGACCCGAGCCCAAGGTGGCCGCTTAATGAACCACCCAGGCGCCCCCTGTGCACGACTTTTATTTATTTATTTTTTATTTACTTATTTTTTTTTGTGCATGACTTTTAAACACACACTGAATTCTTTTGCTTGGGATGTCTTGTCTTTTTTTTTTTTTTTTTTAAGAAACAAACAAAAACACCCCTTCAGATACAGCTGGGAAAAGGACTACGCTTCTTGTTAGAAGTGTCACTTTTTAAATTAAATTACTCAAAATAACCCAATTTGCTTAAATGAAATTAAAATATTCTGTATTGGACTAAATGGGACTAAATCTCTGTCATTCATACCCAGGGGGTGTATGATATTACATAATTAATGGCATTCTAGCTCTGTCAGTGATTTTTAAACTTAATTAAAATGGACTGAATCTTTTAAAAGAGAAACTCATATGACTGCCACTGGTGAGAAATTATTTTCATTAAGCTGCACAAATATGTATGAATCTAAAATTAGAAAATGCTGTCCACAGAGTTTAAAAGAGCTCGAAAGTCAAAATAAATATACAAACTAAATACCAACAAAATTACTAAACCAACAAAATGTAAATCACCGACATGAATTTAACGTGATAGCCATTACTTTACAAACCAGCGTGATGCTAACAGGGAAGCTAGGCCGAGGGCACCCAAGGGGGCCTGCCCGCCAGCCGCACACCACTCGAGGGCTCGGACGCACTGCTCCGTCTGTCTGAGCAGCCAGAGGCCCCTGCGCAGGGCCCACGTGGGCACCTGCTGGCCACGGGGGTGGCACTGCGTCTCTGCAGCGTGGCAGCAAGGCCCGGGCTCCGGTGCGCGCAGCCTGTACCGAGGCACTCTGCTCGGACGGGTCACCTGGCAGACGCATAACTTCCTTAGTCAATGTTTAGGTCACACTCAGAAACCAGGACGCATGCCTGGCAGCGCCTAAGAACCCGGCTCAGACTTTCTGTCAAGCGTGGCCCACCGTGGGCACAGGCCTTTCCCTCCCACCACCACCAAGGTGCTGGAGAGAACTGGAAAAGTGTCGGACCACAAAGCAACGGTGGGCCGGCTTTGATGTGCAGATGACAGCAAGGGGCAGAAGGCGTGGTAGGTGACAGCCTGAGTACACACACGGGGGCGAAGTCTCAACCTGCCCGGGCCTCGGCGATGCTGCGCACCAGGTGCTGGGCGTGGAGATGGCAGAAGGTCGTTTCCTGAACCGCTAGGTCCCCGGCTTGGCCCCATCCTGTCAGGTGGGCGCACAGTTACGCCCCCTTCCTGTTTCCCAAACGCCAGCTGCCACGAGTGAAGGGCTCCTCTCCCAAATGAAAAATCTCAGGAGAAAAGGCCTCAAGATTCAAACACTTGGGGTCCTTGAAGAAATGACCGACCACAAGGACGCCCTCCAGCTGAGAGGCGCGCCTGCTCCCGGAACTGCCTGCTGCCTCCAGAGGGCTGCATCTTAGACATGAACCGATCGCTCCGGAGCTGCAGACAGGGGACCAAAAACGCCACAACAAGGGGAGCAAAGAGGGACAGCGCATCAACAAAAGGTCAAAGAAACGACAATTAACGTCCTCAGGGAGCTAATGGCCGCCAACAGGAATGACATCAGCAATGCTGGCCGGGCGCCTGCCAGGGCCAGGGACTGCTCTAACTGAGCGCGGCCCCGCCTGAAGCGGGTGCACCTCCGGCAGCCCAGGAAGCAGGGCTCCTGTCACCCCTCCCTGCGGGAGAGAAGCAGGCCCTGGGCACGGGATCCAGCTCACCGCGAGGCAGCCCCAGCCAGTCATCGGGGCGCAGGGCAGGGTCCCTGGAGGATGAGCGACATGCTGCTACAGAGAAAGGAAAACAAGGAAATGCGCCTTGAAATTCAAACAGTAATAATTTCAAAACTCAACATCTCTTCCAAAGGGTGGAGCCGAAAGACAAAAGAGATGGACAAGAGAAGAGAAAAGATAATCAGAGGATCGGGGTAGGTGGCCCATCACCAGGTAACAAGCTCCAGAAAGATGAGAGAAAAGGGAGTGACACAAACATCAAAGGACTAAGACGAGCGTGTCCCAGAGCAGGAGCACAGGGGCCTCCAGGCTGACGAGGTGCGCGGAGGGCAGAGCCTGACCCAGGAGCAGACCCTCGCCCATGGTGCTTCACTGTGAAAACTACACCAGCAGGCACAAAGGGGGACTCTAAAATTCTCCAGGGAAAACAGGTCACACACCAAAGGAATCCGAGGGCAGCAGACAGGATGCAGGAAGATGGTGGCTGGAATACCAACCATCCTCACAATTCCAAGAAAAAATAATTTTCAACCCATAATTCTACACCTAGCCAAATTTTTAATGGCATTTAAAAGGGAGGAGTAAAGATGTTTCAAACATAAAAAAAAAAAAAAGCAAAGACCACAACAAAAACCCCTTTCTCAGCAAATACTGGATGATGCGATTTGGCAAAATGAGAATGAAGCAAGGGGAAGGAAGTTGGGGCAGCTGACATCCCAACGCTGGTGAAGACGGGCCTGGAGGCAATGGTGATGGGAGAGATGCCGTCGGGGGAGAGGAAGGCTGGGGGGCCCGCCGTATCTGGGACCGGCCCGGCACCGTCTGTGGCAGCACGGCAGCAGACACAGAGAACCATGCAGAGCCACCAGGCGGTCATCAGCTCCGGGGAAAACGTCTACGACCTGCGCAGTCAGCACAGTGCAGAGGGGGCCGAGACCCCCGACAGAGTCCTCTCAACTCCTCCTCTCCTTCCCTGTTTTCGGGGGCGGTGCGTGTGGGTGGAAGGTGATGTCGGCAGAAAAGCTAAATCCATCAGTTACCATCAGAGGAAGCCAGTACTTACTACTCAAAATAAAGCCCAGAAAGCGGAAGTTAGCAGGGTGAGACCGTGCGAGACTGTGTAGGACCTGGCTCGGGGGCCGCGAGGGGGCTTCACGGCTGGAGGGGGCAGGTGGAAAGAGGCGCTGGGTGTAAGGGGATGTACCGCGTGGACATAAGGAAGCAGGAACAGGACACGTGGAGGGGCAGGGGGCCCAGAGGGAAAACATCGTCAACAAGGCCTTAAAGGGTGGAGAACGTGCCTTGCCGTTCACGTGCCCATGGCACGGTGCAGCCGAGGGGGCTGGTGAGCCGGGTCAGCAGACAGGCGGGAGCGTGGGGGGGGGGGGGGTCAGGGAGTGCGCGGCACAGGAGAGGCAGGAGCAGACCTGGGCGGACGAGCGGTCTCATGAGGCAGGAGGGAAGACTCACCTGCTCAGAGCACAGTTCACGTGGGGGGCGAGGGAAGGAAGCACTCTCAGGACAGACGGGAGTGAACCGCACCAGAGCAATGCGGGGTTGTGTCACAGGATCAATCCCCATGTGAGATCTGAGGGCAGTAGCCTATTTTTAAAATTCAGCAAACACATGAGTGGCTACTGTGAGCCAGGCAGGGCCCTGGGCGCTGGGGACACAGAGCACAGGCCGAGTCCCTGCTGCCCGGGGACCGACGTCTCCGCGATCGGAGTGACTTTAAATGACCCCTTCAGTGCGGCTTCTGGAGCTGCTCGCGAGGGCAGGTGGGGGGACAGGTCTGGGCTTCTGCCTGGAGCGTGAGGACAGGGGTGAGAGAGACAAGGAGGTTAAGAGTGAGCAAGGACTGACACGGCGTCAGGCCCTGGGGTCCAACCGAGGGGACGACGGGGAGAGCCGGCTCTAGCGGCAGACCTGGGTGTGTGCGGAGTACACAGCTGTTTGCGTATTAGTCTCGTACTTTCCCAGACTCTTAAGCTTTTCAAAAGTAAACATGCAAGTGTGGAAATTTCATTTCCTCTAGTCCACGGCCCTACGTCCGATGTGACCATCATCTCGGGCTGCATTCCTGGGACAGTGTCGCGAGTGGCCTGCTCGGCGTCCTGTGCTGCCTGTCACAGTTCTAGCTGCACAAAGCAGAGGAACATCCCCAAAGGCACAAGTCACATCGCCACCCTGCCTCTTGCCCTATCAATACCGGACATCACTGCTCCTCCGTTTACCAAGTAAGGAACTCACCACCGAAACTGCTGAGTCACTATCAAAACAAAATGAAACCACGACAATGACGAGAGAGTTACAGTTTCCAGCCATTTAATTTTTTCTCTCCTCAATTCAGGCAGCTCAAGCTGTGGAGGATTATGTAAACGCCACCTTCTGGCCAGGGGCCCGTCTGTTCCTGGTGGGGAACGCAGCTGCGCGGGCCCCAACAGCACTGGCAGGCCGTGGGGTGACCCGGACTTGTGCACGCTCCTCCTGAGACCACTGTCCCCTTCCTGACCCCTCCCCTCACGGCCAGGACTGTGTGAAAAACAGTCCCAAGAAGGGCTCACTGTGAAAGCCAATCATCTCCTTCCCCTGACGGTCTCATCGGAACGGATCCGCGGCCAGTAGGGCTCTCGGGGGTGAGAGTGAACCCCCTGCCCCAAATTGCTGTGCAGGTGTCCCGGGATGGGGAACAAGGCTGGGGGAAACTGCACCAGCGCCTGGAAGGCTGTGTGGCCGTGCCCGCCAGAGCTCAGCAGCCCTGAGACCCCGACCCCCGCTGCGGACATGTGGCCACTGGCCACGAGGGCACTCGGCTGGTGCCCCCGCACTCGGTGGCCGCGTGGTCGCAGAAAAGACCGCCCGTGGGTCCGCCAACAGCACAGACGCACCCAGGGTGACGCCACCCCGCCACCAGGGCGGCCGGACTGCGACTACACCAAAAAAGTGGAGTAGTCTCACGAATGAAATACTGAGGAGCACTTAACAGTGGGATCCCACTGACATCAAGTCCCAAAGCAGGGGGCTCTCCTCCCCAGTGTGCAGGGCCCCCAGAACGTGCACCCCAGACCTGTGTGTTTTCTGTCGACAGCCCCCCCGCCCCCACACTGCACCTCCCCTACATCCTGTTTGCTGACGTCCACCTTCTCCTGGACTCTCGTCCCCACCGGGCCCTGGGCTTCCCCGAGGCCGCCCTCCCCAGCCCCGGCTTCCCGCCCCAGAGCTGTGGGCAGCTTCCCCCGACGGTGCTCCCTGCTCGTGCTCCCTGCTCATGCCACCCGCCTCCAGGGACTCCCGCAGCGCCCCGCCCTCAAGGCAGCCACCTCCGCACACCTCGTCCTCACTCTGCAGGTAATTCTGCCTATATCCCTCGGAACAAGGAGCACCCAGAACAGATGTCCACGGTCGCGCCGTCAAGAGGTCCTGTCCCCACGAAGCTCCTCGAGGACTTTGGTCCATAGACAGCTTCCCGTTCTCTGCGGCACCAATCACTTTCTCCCCTCTAACAGAGGAGTCCGAATTTTTCACACAGAAATACTGTCCTCTCTCATCTTAAGAAAAAAAAAAGATGATCTCCACTTCATCCTCTTACAGCAAAGCCGGACAGTGCTCTGTCCTCACGGCCTCCGCCTCCGCCCTTCCCACCCTTCCGGGGCTCCCTTGGAGCGTCTGCGTCCCTCACGCGGCAAGGCCACCTGCTCCGACCCACCCAGGTCCTTCCCCACCGCGGCCAAACCCATTCTTTCCCCTATCTGTGACCTCGTAGGACACACATCGAGGGCACTGGCCACATCATTTACTGCACGCTCCGTAGCACCTGTCAGCGTCCACGCACATATACTGCGGGAACTCCAACAATAACACGGACCATTAATCCAGTGATTTGGGAAAGGGGATTTGTGAAAGGGGCGCCTGGGTGGCTCAGTCCTTAAGCGTCTGCCTTCGGCTCAGGTCATGATCCCAGGGTCCTGGGATCGAGCCCCACATCGAGCCCCGCATGGGGCTCCCTGCTCAGCGGAGAGTCTGCTTCTCCGTCTTCCACTCCCTCTATTTGTGTTTCCTCTCTCACTGTCTCTCTCTGTCAAAATAAATAAATAAAGTCTTTAAAAAAAAAAAAAAAGAGGCTTTGGGATAATCACACTCAAAAATACTGAAGATGCTTTACTATATATTCAGATTTAGAAGTACTATCTACTCTCCAAGGACAAAAAAGTCTAATGAGAATGTCAGATAAATCAGAAAATTTCCACTTATTATGGAGAATTCAGGGGTAGAATACACTGAAACATTACACATTCCCATAAAAAAGGTGGAAATTTTTCTACTAACAGACACAAATAAATGTGCATGCATGTGTGTATAGCATTTCTAACTATCTCTTTAAAGCAGATCACCAAAGGCAAAAGTTCTTTCAGAAACCAGACATGAACTGATAGAAGTCAATTATAAACCTCCACCAAACAGAAAAAATGGAAAGCCACCTGTAAGAGATACAGTAAGGTTCCAAACTAGAGATACTATAATCTTAAAAGCACTCAAAACTGAGTTTCTCCAAATTATGAGTAGACCGAAAAAATGTGACAAAGCAGAAAAATCTGAATATCGTTTTCTAGTCAACCACAAAAAAAAAAACAAAAAAAACAGTCTGTGGCAAATTAAATAACCTGGAAAAGTCAGAAGAGAGAACTCAAAGTCATTTTCTCTGCTACTAGGATAAACAGCATTTTAATAAAAGGAAAAGTAAACTGTATTTTAGGAATACAAGGATAGTTTAAGATCTGAAAATGAACCAACAGAATAATATACCATATTAATAGAATGAACAAACAAAACCCACATGGTTCTCTCCTGTGCAGACAAAGCATCTGACAAAATCCAACACCTGATCATGATAAAGGCACTCAATACACTAAGAATAGAAGGGATCTTCTTCAACTTGACAAAGAGCGCCTACAGAAAAATCCAGAGCTAACATCATTTTCACTTAATGGTGAAAATGCGGATGCCTTCCCCATACGATCAGGAAGAAGCGAGGATGTTTACCCTGACCATTTCTGGGAAGCTTTCTTCTGAAGGTTCCAGTCAGGGTAATTAGGCAAGGAAAATGAAAAGCATCCAGATTGAAAAGGAGTAAGTAAAACTTTCTCTGTTTGCAGATGGCATTACCTTGTACGCAGAAAATCCTAAGGAATCCATGAACCACTATCAGCACTAATAAACAAGCATAGTGAGGACTCAGGACACAAGAACACAAAGATCAACTGTATTTCTATACACCAGCAATGAACGATCCAAAATGAAATTAAGGAAACAATTCTATATACGGTATCATCAAAAATACGGTATTTAGGGGTGCCTGGGTGGCTCAGAGGGTTAAGCTTCTGCCTTCAGCTCAGGTCATGATCTCAGGGTCCTGGGATCGAGCCCCGCATGGGGCTCTCTGCTCAGCGGGGAGCCCACTTCCTCCTTCCTCTCTGCCTGCCTCTCTGCCTACTTGTGATCTCTCTCTGTCAAATAAATAAATAAAATCTTAAAAAAATACATGGTATTTAAGAATAAATTTAACCAAAGATTGCAAAATTTATAAACTAAAAATTGTAAAACATTGTTGAAAGAAATGAAAGAAACCCTAAAGAAATGGACAGATTTCCTGTGAAGACAGAAGTATTCTCCAAATTGATGCACAGAGTATAGGCAACACCCCTATAAAGCCCCTGCAGTCCCCCCACACCATCACCCCCCAGCGGACGGTGACATGCTAAATCTAAAAATCCATGTGGGACTGCAAGGAACCCAGAATAGCCAAAACAACTTTTAAAAACAAACAGAGTTGGAGGACTCACACTTCTTGATCTCAAAATTCACTGCAAAGCTACAATAATTAAGACAGTGTGGTACTGACAGACAGACAGACCAAGGGGAGAGAATTCAGAGTCCACGCAGATACCCTTACATCTATGGCCAATTCATTTTCAACAGAGCTGTCAAGACAACTCAAGGGGAAAAAAACAGTATTTTCAACAAATGGTGCCTAAGACAATGAAGCATCCACGTGCAAAAGAAAGACATTGGACCCTTACCTAATGCCACATACCGAATTAACTCAAAATGAGATAAAGATCTAAATATAAGAGGTAAATCTATAAAACTCTCAGAAGAACACAGAAGCAAATCTCTGTGATCTTAGATAAGGCAATGGTTTCTTAGATTAAGACACCAAAAGCATTGCAGACAAAAGAAAAGAACAGATAAACTGGATATCATCTAAATTGAAAATTCTTGTGCATCTAAGGACATTGAGAAAGTGAGGAGACAATGCAGAGAGAGAGAGGGAATATTTGCAAACCATGTATCAGGTGAGGGTCTAGCATCCGGAATATATAAAGAACTCAATAATTTAAAAAGAAAGCCAACTAAAAAAATGGGCAAAGGACTTGAGTAGACATTTTTTCCAAAGAGAATATTCCAACGTTGAATAAGCACAGGAAAAGCTCAACACCATTAGTCTCCAGGAAAACGCAAATCAAAAAGCACAAAGGGATACACTCCACGTCTCTATTACAACAGCTCAACAAAAAAAACCCCAAAACACCTCACCACTGCTGACCAGGATGTAGAAACCAGAACCCTCATACATTGCTGGTGAGATTGTGACATGGGGCAGCCACTAACGTAAAGAGACTTAGCAAATGACTGAGCATTCCCACTCTTAGGTACCATGCCTGAAAAAACTGAAAACACATGTCTACGTAAAAACTTGTACAAGAATATTCACAGCAACATTATTTAAATAGCCAGATACTGGAAATAGCCCAAAGTGTCCATGAAATGAACGGAAAAACAAAATGTGGTCTATATTCACATGATGGAATATCATTCAGCCAAACAAGGAATGAAATACTGACGTGTGCTAGATCGTGGGTGAACTGTGAAGGCATTTTGCTAAGTGGAAAAAGCCAGACATAAAAAACCACCTAATACATGATTTCATTTCTACGAAATGTCCACGACAGGCAAATCCACAGAGGCAGGAAGGTCAGTGGTTGCCAGGAGGTAGGGGAGGAGGGAATGAAGAGGGACTGCTGATGAGGTTTCTTCTGGGGGGATGAAAATGTTCTAGAACTAGACAGTGGTAATGGCTGCACAAGTCAGTGAACACACTAAAAAATACCCAACTGTAAACTTTACAAGTATGAGTTTTACACTGAGTGAATCATTATCTCAATAAAGCTGTCATTTTTACCTAAAAATGATTGGACGAAGTCACTGGAAGGGCCCTCACAACTTGTAACATTTCTCAATTGTATTCTGAAAGTAGACTAGATGATGTCAAGTTTTCTCAGCACACAAATACCTATGAATTATTCAACAAAACACTATTTTTAATCCCATTTCACTTAAACTGAAAGACCCCTTTTTTCTTCTGGCTGCTTCTCGCAAGCATGTGCGTCAGGTGGCAAAGACCACCGAGAATCAGGAGAATCAGCGTTCACATCATTCCCCAGCTACAAGTCTTGTCAGACCGGTATCGGTGGACTTCAAAACTTAGGAAACCACGTTTCTCTTCTGTTGTTCAAGCCCCTTGAAGATGTAACCACTCTTCAAGGAAAATCTGACTCATACAGAGTGTTATTCCATGCTCTCTCCTCCGGCCCCATCCTCAGACGTGAGACGTGCTTATAAAGGCTGAAGAAGGTCAACGATCCCTAGGAGACCTGCTTACTCTCCTGAACGGGGACTCCTTCAGGCAACAGCCACTGTGGGGACCACGGCGCAAGTCTGACCCAAGGCAAGTCAAAGCCCTCCTGACCTACCGACCACAGGACAACATCTCTGTGACACGTTCACCAAAGTACTTACCAGAATCTTCCAAAGAAAATTAAAAATACTCATCAACTGAAAATCTCACCCCCAAAATGATTCCAGCCCACCTCCACACATTGCAGCCAGAGTAACTTTTATTACTTAAACACAGATGTGATCATGTGATTTTCCTACTTAACATGCATCAGGTGAATTCGCAACTGCCCTTAGGATAAACATCAAAATCCTCATTCTACCTTTTGCTTTCTATGGTCTGATTACCCAGGCCTTAGTTTCTTTTCTCTCTTTTTTAAAAGATTTTATTTATTTATTTCACAGAGACAGAGATAGCGAGAGCAAGCACGAGCATGCAGAGGAAGGGAGAGGCAGGCTCCCCACTGAGCAGAGAGCCTGACATGGGGCTCGATCCCAGGACCCTGGGATCATGACCCGAGACATAACGGACTGAGCCACCCAGGCACCCTCAGGCCTTAGTTTCTTAAACTGGTCATAATTCTTCCTCTTTCAAGCCCTCCTCCATGGTCTATACTCTGCTGGGACAGGTTCCTCCTATCCCTCGACCCTGTGCATATCTGCCTGTCCTTCACACCAGAGCCCAAGGCTCCACTGTCCAGGGAAGCCCTCTGACTCCCTCTGGAACCCTCGTCACAACGGCAGCTTAGCTGCGCACGTCTCAGGACCGTGTGTGTGTGTTGGAGCAGCACTTCTGCTCACGGTACACTAGCGGCGGGGATGCACATCTGCAGAAAGGATGCACCAAGAAGCAAAAGAATGAGAAGCTCAGAGTTCATTTGTTAGCCCTGGTCACTCACTATGTGTCAGCAAAACTCCCCTTCCTGTTGCATATCCAGACAGGTAACTACCCAACTATTCCTTGGTATTTCAGACTCAAACTAGCAAGAAGACAATACTAGCATTTCTGTCAGAGATGTAAAAAAGGCCATTAATTTGAGAAATTGGTACCAAAAGGGGAAGAATCCCTCTCTAAATTTAGGAAATGATCTTTAAACCTAGTCTGTCATATTAGAAAAACAAGGCTGCTATCATTTCTCTCCTTATATGCTGCCTTTTTTTTTTTTTTTTTTAAAGTAAGCTCTATGCCCCACACAGGGCTTGAACGCACAATTCTGAGATCAAGAGTCACATGTTCCACTCACAAAGCCAGCCAGATGCCCCCTTATGTGCCATCTTTTATTAGTATGTTAGGTACATGCACAGCCCTGAGAGTCTTCCTTATACTAAATAAACATAGTTCAGTACATTTAAACACATGTGGAAGAACTCACACATATTTCTAAGTTAAAGAAATCCTAAAATCAGTAAGATTATCAAATAAGGGATATATTTACCAGGTACATGATAAAAGAAGTCAAAGTTTTATCAGATTTTAAGCAAACAATGATTACTCACCCCCAGTTTGTGATTTTATTTATTTGTCAGAGAGAGAGAGAGAGAGAGCGTGTGCAGGAGGGAGCACAAGCAGGGGGGAGCAGCAGGCAGAAGAGAAGTAGACTCTCGGCTGAGCAGGGAGCCCGACATGGGGCTTGTCCCCCGGCCCCTGAGATCATGACCTGAGACGAAGGCAGACGCTTTACTGACTGAGCCACCCAGGCATCCCCCAAGTTTGTGATTTTAGAAAAACTGTAAGCAAGTTGGTTTTGACCAGTAAGTCTGCATATAAATAATTCTATTTCCAAATAGCTTTTGAGGAATATATTCTTTTTTTTTTTTAAAGATTTTATTTATTTGACATACAGAGAGAGATCACAAGTAGGCAGAGAGGCAGGCAGAGAGAGAGGGGGAAGCAGGCTCCCCGCTGAGCAGAGAGCCCAATGCATTGAGCCCAATTCCTACTTCAAAAAATCCACATTTAATTCTGCTATAAAATGGAATGGAATTCTGATCCATTCAAGAGAATGAGAAGATAAGCCACATACCAGGAGAAAATATCTGCAAGAGATACAGCTGATAAAGTACTGTTATCCAAAATAGACGAAAAACTCTTAAAATCAACAATAAGAAAACAGTCCAATACAAAATGGGCAAAAACCTTAACAGACATTTCAGCAAACAAGATATACAGATGGCAAATAAGCATATGAAAAGATGCTCAGCATCACATCCTTAGGTAAATGCAAATTTAAACAAGATACCGCTACGCACCTATTAGAACAGCAAAACCCCAAGTCAGGGACACCACCAAGTGCTGGGAAAGGTGTGGAGCAATAGGAACTCTCATTCATTGCCGATGGGAACGCAAAATGTGCAGGCACTTTGCAACAAAGTTTGGTCCTTTCTTACAAAACTAAACATTCTCTTCCCATAGGATTCAGCAATTGTGCTCCTTGGCATTTACCCAAAGGAGCTGAAAATTTACGTCTACACAAAAACCTGCACACAAATGTTTATAGCAACTTTATTCATTATTTTAAAACTTGGAAGTAACCAAGATGTTCTTCCTTCGTAGGTGAACTGTGGTCCAGACAAAGGAATATTATTATTCAGAACTAAAAAGAAATGAGCCATCAAGCCATGAAAAGACACGAAAGAACCTTAAATGCATATAATGAAGTGAGAAAAGCCAGAATGAAAAGGCTGCATTCCCTGTGGCCCCAACGAAAAGACACTCCGGAAAAGGTCAAACTTTGGAGACAGGGAAGAGATCGGTGATTGCGGGGGTGAGTGGAAGAGAGGAACAGGCAGAGCACAGAGATTTTCAGGGCAGAGAAACTACTCTGCATGGTAACAGTGACGGACATGAGTCCTAACACATTTGCCCAACGCAAAGAACGTTTAACACCCAGAATGAACTATAATGTAAACAGGTTGATAATGGGACTTTGGGCAATAATGATGTGTCAGTGTTGGTTCTTTCGTTTTAACAGATCTACTATCTGGTGGGGGATGTTGAAGTGGAGGAAGCTGTGTGTGTGGTGGGGAGGGGAGCAGAGGGTATACGGAAAATCTTTGTAGCTTCCCCTTAATTTTACAGTGAACTTAAAACTGCTCTAAAAAAAATAAAGTCTTAAAAAAAATTTCTGATATGTGCTACAATGCAGACAGACCTTAAAAACATTATGCACAGTGAGATAAACCAGGTGGATAATGTTGTATAATTCCACTTATATGAGGTCCCTACAGTAGGCATATGATTTTCATAGAAACGGAAAGCAGAATAAAGATTATTGGGGGGCTGGGGGTAAGCGGAAAAGTTTTTTTTTTTTAATTTATTATTTAATGGGGACAGAGTTTTTGTTCGGGACAATAAAAAAGATTTAGGTATATAGATAGTACTGATGGTCACACATTTGAATGTAACTAATGTCACTGAATTATATGCTTACAAATGGTTAAAATGATCAATATTAAACTCTGTATCGTTAACCATAATTAAAAAAAAAAATCCCAGACCTCACAAGAACATCCACTCTCACCACTTTTATTCAACGGAGTACTGGAAGTCATAGCCACAGCAATTAGACAACATAATCCTACAGAATCCACCAAAAAACTATCAGACCTGATAAATGAATTCAGTAAAGTCAAAGGATACAAAAATCAATGTACAGAAATCCGTTGCATTCCTGTAATACTAATAATGAAGTGGCAGAAAGTAAAATTAAGAGAACAATCCCATTTACAACTGCACCAAAACCAATAAAGTACCAGGAATATACTTAACCAAAGAGGTGAATAACCTGTACTCTGAAAACTATCAAACACTGACCAAAGAATTTCGAGATGATGCAAAGAAATGGAAAGACATTCCATGCTCAAGGGTTAGAAGAGTCCTGAGAAAAAGTGTATACTACACAAAGCAATCTACACATTTAATGCAATCCCTATCAAAATAACACCAGCATTTTTCACAGAGCTAGAACAAATAATCCTAAAATTTATATGGAACCACAAAGGACCCTGAATAGCCAAAGCAATCTTGAAAAACAAAATCTTGAAGTCTGGGAGGTATCACAATCCCAGACTTCACGATAAATCACAGAGAGGTAGTAATCAAAACAGAATGGTACTGGCATAAAAACAGACACAGAGATCAGTGGAACAGAATAGAAAACCCAGAATTAAACCCGCAACTATATGGTCAATTAATCTTCAACAAAGGAGGAATGAATATCCAATGGGAAAAAGACAGTCTCTTCAACAAATGGTGTTGGGAAAACTGGTCACACGCAAAAGAATGAAACTGGACCACTTTCTTACACCACACAAAAAATAAACTCGATATGGATTAAAGGCCTAAATGTGAGACCTGAAACCATAAAAATCCTGGAAGAGACCACAGGCAGTAATCTGACACCTGCCACAGCAACTTCTTTCTAGTTATGTCTCCTGAGGCACAAGAAACAAAAGCAAAAATAAGCTACCGAGACTACATTAAAGTAAAAAGCTTCTGCACAGCTAAGGAAACAACCAACAAAACTAAAAGGCAACCTACAGAATGGAAGAAGATATTTGCAAATGTCTTATCAGATAAAGGGCTAGTATCCAAAATACATAAAGAACTTGAATAACTCAACACCCTAAAAAAAACAACAACAAACAATCCAAATCAAAAAATGGGCATAAGACATGAGCAGACATTTCTCCAAAGACATCCAGATGACCAACAGACACAGGAAAAGATGCTCAACATCACTGCCATCAGGCAAATGCAAATCAAAACCACTAAGATGTCACCTCACACCTGTCAGAATGGCTAAAATCAACAACTTGTAAGATACAACAAGGATGGGGAGAAAAGGGAACCCTCGTGTCCTGTAGGTGGGAATGCAAGCTGGTGCAGCCACTGTGGACAACAGTATGGAGGTTCCTCAAACAGTTAAAAATAGAGCTACCCTACTATCCAGTAATCGCAATACTGGGTACTTACTCCCAAATTACAAAAACACTAATTTAAAGGGGATACATACACCCCATGTTTATAGCAGCATTATCTACAATAGCCTAAGTGTCCATCGACAGATGAATGGGTAAAGATGTGATAGATATACAATGGAATATTACTCAGCCACCAAAAAGAATGAGATCTTGCCATTTACAACAACATGGATAGAGCTAGAGAGTATTATGCTAAGCAAACTATGTCAGTCAGAGAAAGACAAATACCACATAATCTCACTCATACATGAATTTAAGAAACACAACAAACCAGCGAAGGAAAAGCAGAGAGAGGCAAACTGGAGATACAGACTCTCGACTATAGAGAACTGATGGTCACCAGTGGGGAGGCGGTGGGTGGGCAGAAATAAGTGAAACAGGTGATGGGGAATAACAGAAACTTAGGGAGCACCTATGTGGCTCAGCTGGTTAAGCATCTGACTCTTGATTTTGGCTCGGTCACGATCTCAGGGTGGGTGAGATCAAGGCCCGAGTCGGGCTCTGCACTGGGCATGAAACCTGCTTAAGATTCCCTCTCCCACTGCCCCTACCTGCCCCTCTCTCTACGAAAAAAATTAAATAAAAATAAGTTAGAATATAACAGGAATCTAATACAGATTTCAATTTAAAAAAATTGCCACCTTGGGGCACCTAGATAGCTCAGTCGGTTAAGTGTCTGCCTTTGGCTCAGGTCACGATCCCGGAAGTCCTGCATCATGCTCCCTGCTGGGCCGGGAGTCTGCTTCTCCCTCTCCCTCTGCTAGTCGCCTCCCCCCCACGCTCCCACCCCCACTCATGCTCTCTCTCAATTCAATCAAATCTAAAAAAAAACAAACCAAAAAACTACCACCACAACAAAAGCCAAACCAAACCAAAACACAAAAAACCCAGTCCTCAAAAAACAAGGTCCAAATCAATGTTAGCCTGAGTGTTCTGTATTGGTCTTTAGATCGGATGAAACAAAAAGATGCAGCCCCAGGAGCCAGTTCTAAAGACAGGGGCCAGGGCTCTCTCCAAGCCAGCTGGCCCCTCCACCGGGACACCACAGGTCCTCATGGCCAGCAACCCCAAAGGGAGCAATCAATGGATTTCTAAAGCAACAATTTATATGATTACTATTTTACCTATTGACACACTTCACCCTGAACGGTATTAAAAAAGAGTACACCAGAAGTCCTAAGTGGTTAATTTCATAATTCAAGTCAATTCTTCCTTTTACTACTGAATCCACTGTTCCTCTGTGAACATTAAGTAAATTGAGAATGGTCAAACTTTCTCCTTCTCTCAAATTTCCAGTTGGCGATCACGATTACTACCTGAACTTAACTGGGCTCTGTGGCAAAAGAATATTTTTATTATGGGCGCCTGGGTGGCTCAGTCGGTTAACCATCTGCCTTCGGCTCAGGTCATAATCCCGAGGTCCGGGGATCGAGCCCCGCATCAGACTCTGCTCAGCATGGAGCCTGCTTCTCCTTCTCCCTCTGCCCCTCCCCATGCTCATGCTCTCGCTCTCTCTCAAATTAAAAAAAAAAAAAAAAAAAGAATATTTTTGGTAACTACTACTCCTACCAGGACTATCTCTGACATTTCCAATGACTTCAACATGTGACAGACACATCCTTTCCAGGACCATAAACTCAAAACCTAAGAAATGTGATCTCTAACACTCAAATCAGATCACTGAGGTCTGACAAGAGAAAGCTGGACAAACCCGCAGCAGCAGTGGGGGTGAAGCGGATACAGTAAACTTCGCTTGATGAAAA
>CM052894.1:908739-930462 GCA_028534135.1 Potos flavus
GTTTATAATAAAAAATATTTAGAGATTAATATTCATAATGTACAAAGAGCTTTCAATAATTAATTTTTAAAAATCTCAGGAGAAAACCGGAGTTAACAACGTGATCTAACAATTCACAGAAGAAACAAATCGTCAATAAAAAGTCTGCTAACTGGTAAGGAAACACAGATTACAGCATTAGATTTGCCATGAAGACAGCTCACTGAAAAAGCCTGATGTTCTCAGTCAGTGGATGGGGTAAGGAGAACTTCTGCAGAAGGTGTAAGCTATCATCGTCTTTGGGAGGGCAATTTGGCAGCATCAAGAGGTAAACGATGGGCTTTGCCAGTGTGTCCATTCCTAGGAATCTAGCCACGGAAATGCCTGCACAGGCAAGTGGGTGACCAGACTATTTACCCCGGCATCTTTAGTAACAGCAAAAACTGGAAACCACCAATGAGACTAGTTAAATAGCTGAGATAATTTGTATAATGTAACAGTATGCAGCCATCAAAAGGGACCAAACAGAGCTACGCAACAAGACAGCGTGGTAAAAAATACTTAAGTGTGGGCTTTGGACTCAGACCACCTGGACTGGATGGATCCTGACGCTAGTGCCCACTAGCTCTGTGACCTTGGGCAAAGTGACCTACTCTTCCTGAGAGTCAGTTTTCTCATTTATCAAACAAAAGCAACAGTAGCACCTATACCTCAAGGGGTGGCTGTCAAACGAGGTCAAGTATATACAACAACTCAGCAGAAAGCCTAGGTCATTGTAAAATCTTAAATTACATACTAGGGATGCAAAAAAATTGCAAAACAGTATTTATAACAGGATTCACATTTTGTTAAAAAAAAAACTACATACAATAAGTTTTAAAATAGAAATGAATAAATAAATGCACAAGAAATGGTCTAAAAATACACACACACTGTTAAGAATAGTTACTTCTGGGGAGGATTCCTGGAGAGCAGTGAAGAGGACGTTTCACTTTTACTCTTTACACATCCATATCATTTCATTTTCTTTAAATATTGAACTCTCTGGTTTTATATTGAGACAAAAACAATAAATCCAGAAAAGATGAGGAAGGACAGTTAGTCCTGAAATCTGCCCTATCTCTTATTCCTACTGCTTAGAGCTCACTTTAAACCAACAGTTCTCAAAGTGTGCTCTGTGGACCCCTGGAGGTCCCCAAGAACCTTCCAGAGGTCCCTGAGGTCAAAATTATCTTCATAATAACGTGTTGCCATCTGCGCAGATGAACAAAGGGAGGGCTGGTGGAAACCGCTGGCCCCTTTGCTCACAGCACAGCGGCAGCACCGCGCTGGACTGGGCGGCAGAGTGCGTGTACTCGCACGCAGGTGCACACGCATGCAGGCGCACACACGCAGGTGCACACGCACGCACACACACACACACACGGGCTCGAAAGCGAGCAAGCCAGTCTCACGTAGGACTGTCCTTGATAAACAGTGAAGCTCATTAATTTTACTCAATACCAACTGCTTGGTATGAGTTTTTTTTAATATTCTTTGTGGTAAAATGGTCACTATGCATAAATCATGTATGCTCCACCTTCGAGTGCAGTGACTGCCTCGAGGAGAAGCACGTGTCTGTGCTGCAAGCTGAACCAGTCAGTCTTGTAATGGAACGCCATTTTTATTTGAAGGAATAACTCACCAACTACGGTTATTCGGACTTGGGTATCTGGCAGAGAAGTTTCCTGAAAATGAACAAAGGGAGCCTCTCACTTCACAGAAAATAACTGACAGCATTTGTTGCCAACTTTAATATCCACACTTTCAAGAGGAAATTTGAATTCTGGAAAACTTGTATCTGTTTCTATTACTTTGCCAGCTTCCCAATTGAAGACTTTTCTGATGAAATCAGTCGTAACATTAACAAATGTGATCTTCTTTGATCTTCTATAATGAAATGTACCAACATTTTGAAGATCTGAATAACCCAGTGTACCAGTATTTGGAACACTTGATCCAAATGACCAAAGTATGATGTTACCGAATTATGCGCATGAGCAAGAGATCCATTCAAAGTACAAGACAGAAGTAATGGATTTTAATGTAACAGGTAATGAAAGTTCAATGACAGTTTCAGGTTCCAAGGCATAACCGAACCTGAAGAAAAACCATCACATGCCCAGTTTTGCGGTAGTGTTAAAGAAGATCCAGAATTATATGAAAAGGCTATTAATTCAGTCTTATTCTTTCTAACAACAAATAAGTGCGAGGTAAAGTTTTCTTCATATATTTCAATAAAACAGTTTCAAGAAACTGAACACAGAAGCAGAGCATCTGAAAATCCAGCTGTCTTCTACTAACCCCTAACTTAAGGGTTTACAAAGCGTAAAACAATACGAGTCTTCTCACTAAATGTTGTTTGTTTTGGGAAAGTTGTCTTTCATTAAAGATGTTTTGTCACATGTTATAGACTCATTATTATTTTAAAGTGAAATAATAAATATTTTAAGTTCTTCTGTTTTAATTCAAATACAGTAAATATTGACAGATATAACCCACACAAACCAAAGCTCCTGATCCTCCTGGAGCCAAAGGCTTGAGAAGCACAAGTTTAGCACAGGGGCTGGCAAAGTACAACCTGAGGGTGAAACCCGGCCTCCGCTGTCTGAACAGTGACGCTGGCCCACTGCCATGGCCCCGGGTTCTGTGGGGTCTGCGGCTGCTTGCCAGCTACACAGGCAGAGCTGAGCTCAGTAGCAGCAAGAGAGACTGCCTGGCCTGCAAAGTCTAAAACATTTACCACTTGGCCCTTTACAAAAAAACCCCTGCAGACCTCTGACTTCGAGTAAGCCCACATTTCCAGTCTATTCTTGCAGTAACTTCCTATCGGCCCCATTCTTCCCCCCTCACCGACCATTCTCCCAGGACCAGAGTGACCTCCCTAGAAAAGGTAAAGCTGATGTCACTCTTCTGCTTCGGATCTGAAAGGCCTGCGATCAGGATCACTTCCACATACAATCGGAAGTCCTCAGCATGGCGCTCAAAGGCTGCTCCCGGGCACTCTTCGGCCCTCCCACTTGGCCCCTCACCACGGCCACTCCCCTCTCTGCTGAAGGACCTGCCGAGCATTCTGCTTTCCCAGAACGCACCATGCTCCGTCCAAATCTCCTCTCCAAGCCCCCTCCATCTGGACCATTCTTCACCTCTTCCCTTTCTACCCACCCGCCACACCCCGACTTCCTCACCTTCGCTTCCCACCCAGTCTGCTTGCGGGGCACTTCAAGCACGTTCCCTCCACTTGCTCTGCTCTCAGGAGGGGGTCTGTCTCAACAGAGGGTTTCTTGAGGCAGGAACGGGGTTCCTCTATTCCAATGTCCACACCAGCTGCCCTTCAGGACAGGGTTGTGACCCTTCGGATGAACTAAGCTGAAAGCCGGCCCCCGTCGCACCCTTCATTGTCTTCAGTTGGCTCTGGGAGCAACAGAGTAAGCTCTTCAACACGAGAGTGTCTCTTAAGATAACATTCCCACAGTTATCAGTTACTGTGTGTGCCTGCTTGCCAGAGCTTTCCCTGCATTTACGCGGAACCTTCCTAACAACCTGTAACCGCCATAGGGAACAGTACCCCGGTTGTACAGACGAAAAACCACACGGTAAGTAACCTGTCAAGTTAACACAAAGCCAGTAAGAGGACTGAAATGGGATTTGTACCAAATGCCTTTCCATATCCTATGTAACGAGTTGAAGAGACAAGACTCACCCATGCACTAAAACTGGGGAACAACAAGAAGGATAGAGCAGAGGGCTAAATACCACTATATGCTAAAAAAGGCAACGGTCACACTCTAAGACAGAACTTGAGGTGTTAAGAGTGGCTGGGCAGTGATTTGTAAAGCAAGTGGACCGTGAAAAGGACTGGCAGGGTGTGGAAAGTAGGCAGGAAACACAAAGAATATTCTTCGTTGGGAAAGAAACATGAGCAAGGATCACAGACTATGAGAAAAGAAATACAAGCACGGAAGGAACACTGAGTAATAACAGAAAAGCCAAGAGGTTAGGCCTAATTGAAGGGATCTAGGGTGAATGAAGAGACTGAGGGAAAATCAGGTAAAAACGAAGAAACTGTGATTTTTAGGTCTAAGAATAGCTACAACCAAACCCAAGACCCTAAAATACATGAGAATTAATCAACAGTCATATCTAGCACTCAAACGACACTTTACAGGAAACAAAAGTACTGGAGATTCTTCAATCCTGACAAAAATCTTTTTTTTTATTAAAGATAAATTTGAGAGAGAGAGAGAGAGCGCGCGCGCGCACACAGGAGGCAGAGGGAGAAGCAGACTCCCCGCTGAGCAGGCAGCTGGACTCAACCGGGACTCGATCCCAGAATTCTGGGACCATGACCTGAGCTGAAGGCAGACGCCCAACCAGCTGAGCCACCCCAGGGCCCCGCTGACAAAAATCTTTTGATATAATTTCTAAATAAGTGAGCTGAGGTTCAGAACGGGCCTTCACACCTAATAAATGGCCGACATGAACTAAACCCAGAATTTCCCAACAAAACAAGAATTTTTTTTTTTTTTTTAAGATTTTATTTATTTGACACAGAGAGAGCACAAGCAGGGAGAGCAGCAGGCAGAGGGAGAGGGAGAAGCAGACTCCCTGCTGAGCGGTGAGCCCAATGCCGGTCTGGATCCCAGGACCCCGGGATCATGACCTGAGCTGAAGGCAGACACTTAACCGACTGAGCCACCCAGGCGTCCCAAAACAAGACTTCTAAAATCAAGGAATGAAAAAAAAAATGAGGAGTATGATCCAATATTACCATAAATCTTATACTTACACCTGGTTATATAACTACAACCAGTCTAGCTTCTTGAACATGCAGCCTGATTTCAGAAGCATTACAATGTAGCTGTGCTCCTAAGTATGTGAAATGCCTGAATCTTAAGAAAACCACACGTATCCCATTTCCTAATGGCACAATCTCCCCATGAAACTCTCTTCTAAATTAAACAGCAAGAACGTTAGTAGATCGTTTTCTTGTTTGATGGCTTTCCCCCACAAGATGCTTTCCTGGAGAACCTTTTCAATGGCATAGATACAAATATTAAGTAAATGGGAACCCTACAAGGGAATGTAGACAATGTATCAGATTAGGAATACTTCGAATAGCCAGACACAGGTCTCATCACAACTTAAAAAAACAAAACAAAACAAAAAAATGATAAATACTGAGTGTTCATTTTCTACATACAGAAAAAACCCCACAATACTCTAAAAATAATATGATCGAAAAGTTTTGCATTCACAAATACTGGATTTCACTGATACTGGGGAGCACAGGTTCCTACAGGTTAACATTTCTGAAATCAGATGTAGCTCATATTTATGAAACACAGTATTTTCCTAATATTGATACCCAAGTGCCCTTAATTTTTGTTTCCTTCTCCAACTTCAAGGTTTTCCTCTAATAATATTATCTATATAAACCCCTTTAGAAAGGCCGTACCACATCACCAAGATACCCATGGCATTTATACAACTCCCCAGACTTAAGCTGGAGTTACAGATGAACGTTTAATATTATCTCTTTAGAAAAAGATTAATGTCCAATTCAAGACCATAGACCAGATCACGGATTAAGAAACAGATTAAAACAAAACCATCAAGTAAAAAGTCAAGACACGTAAAATTACCGATGATGAACCAGTGGCCATAAAGCTATAAAATCAGGTCATAGTTGGTTACAAAGCCCTCCTCCAGCCCTACCCACTGCTTCTCTGGAAAAGCAATCAATGTGCAAAGGCAGCAGGACCCAAGGGTTCCCTGCAAGAAGGCGAGTACAATTGTGCTGAAATAACTCACAGAATTACTGCATCGTCTGCCGGGTGCGCGGGGGGTTCGAGGCTCTTCCCATCAAATCATCTCTGTGACATCTGCTCTTTGATGGCCACGTTCTAACCCTTGTTCCTAACCTTCCACATCTGGGATAGGCACTTCCTTTCAAGGTATCTCATTTTCATTTGTTTTCAGAAGGCAGAAGCCATTTCCTACAACTCCGGCCAGTGAGCGGTCTCGTGAGCTCTAGAAGGAGCCATCCCAAGGCTGGCAGCCACATCCCACAGCGAGGGCTGCAGCAGCACTGGCCACAGTCGGTCCCTGAAGCAGTCCAGCACGCACGGGCTCCGGAGCCAGTCGGCCTGGCCTCAAACCCTGGCTCTGCCGTTACAGTGGCTGCTGACCAAGTTAATGGCCCTCCGTGCCTCGGCTTCTGCATCTAGAACTGGGAAGAACAGTCCCTCCCTCCTAGGGCTGTGTGAGAGGGAGCTAACAGATCCAGGTGACAGAGCCACGACTGCAGCAGTGAGCACTACTCCAGAATGGGTCCTCTACAAAGTGTGTGTGTTGGGGGGACAGCCAGCCTTCCAGCTGGAGGAGACAGACTAGCAAAGGACTGTAGTACCATGTGGCATCTGCAAAAGGCATCTATCTGTTCAGCGGAAGCTGCCCAAGGAAAGGGCGCGGGGCCTGGGGCCTGGGCAGTGGTGACTGAGCGCAACACACGGAGTTCTGCACAGACACCTAACAGCTTCCGCACGGCGCTCACTGCCTGGAGCATAAGGATTCGGAGGCACAAGCTAACAAACCACTTCTCTTCTCACTTCCTTTTGGAAGCTTCGCCCTGGTTGTTACTCTTGATTCTTGCTTCTCTGGGCAGAGTTCGTCTAGTCCACCTGCAGAAGGTGATGACTACAGCCACAGGCAGCTAGCTGCAGGGAAGGAGCAGTGACCGGTCTCTCCTGCATCCTGTCACCAGCAGGAAAATTACCAGTTTCCCTCCGAGCCCAGCTCTACTCCTACTTGCAGGAGAGGAGAAATCCCTGACAGCGCTGTGCGGACCTGGCCCATGCCTAAGTAAAACCCCATTGTTAGAAAAGAAAAAGCCATCAAATTTTCCACAGTACCATACGTCTGTCCTGGAGGAGTTCTGATTCGAGTCCCCCAAACTATCAGTTTCAAAAACAACGAGGAAATCCAAAGCCTCTGTCCATTGCATGCATACGCTGCTCAAGCACGGAGCCCTGAACTGCCTCACGCTGCCAGGTGCTGCCCTCACTCAAGTGGGGACAGGGCCCCTGCCTGTGCCTCAGTCATGGTCTCCGGAAGCAGAAACACATCCACTGCGCAGGGTTCCAGGGGAGCTCTTCCCCTGGACAAACACACCGCGAGCCACAAATCTCAACAAATAAAGGGTAGCACACACATCAGGGCATGAGGACCTCCTTCAAATTATCCAACCTGAACTATCTCCTCCCAACGCTTCTCCATCACGGTTGAGTTTGGGTACAAGCTTCTTTACTCTCCTTGCTCAACAATCACAGGTTGCTAACAATTTCGTTTCCTTTATCAATGACTTCTATGGCAATTCTACAATTCAACAGACAACTGCCACAACGCGGCAACAAAAACAAGAGTCAGAAAGGCCTTTGCCCTGATTGAGCACTAAGGCCAGAGCACACGTGCATGACGAGAAAGCGCAACGCATACAACAATCAGAAAATACCTGAGTAATGACCACAAAGAAACCTTACAAAAAAAGGTAACTTGCAACATCAAACTTTTAGATCTATTCAAAATTGTAAATTGTTTTTTGAATTTGTAAATTCAAAAAACTGCAAAAAGTTCCAATCAGTTTGATTCAGTGAACAAAGTTACTTCTGTGAAGATCTTTTGAAGGAAAGAATACCATTTCAAAGTGCAGCATCCCACTGAGAACACCGTATTTTCACCAGATTTCACCGTTAATTCATTCAGTCTGTCAACAACTTTTTTAGAAAAGGGAAACCGGAAATTGAGATGGGCGTCAAGGTCCCAACAACCAAGTTCTGCTTTACTCCTGATAAAAACTGACTTAAGGTGAATTGTTACTCAGGAGACAGACGTAAAACAAAGAACCATACTTTCAATGCCTATGAGAGAAACCAATTATTTACATCATATAAAACCACCTACTTCCAAACCTCAAATCGTACCCATCTTTCCAAATTCCTTAAAGGGCAGTTTTACGTGTTTAATAACCCGGGCGCGGTTTGTCTCAGGGGCCTGAAAATCTGCAGAGGTTACCCTGCCAGGGGAGGGGTGGAGGAGGAGGGAGCAAAAGGTGACGGAGGGGCCCACGGAGGAGACAGGGGAGGACACGCACCCGAGCAGCGCCCGGACCTGGGGGCGAGGAAGGCGAGCTCCCGGTGGAGTCGGAGTCTCGCACCCGCTCCAGTCGGTTCCGCGCGCGGGGAGAACGGACAGCCAGCTCCGTGCGAGCCGGGGCCCGACACCGCCCGGCGCTCCCCGCCCGCCGCCCTCAGACCCGGCCCGGGTCCCGTCGGGTCACGGTCCGGCAGACGAGGAAGCGAAGCCCAGGGGACTTGGAAAGGCATCGCCGTGGTAGGAAGCCCGAGCCGAGCAGCGGCCGTCGGAAGCGGAGAGAGCGGGGCCCACGGCCCGGGCCGCCCCCTCCCGCCGGCGCCCCGCCGCCGAGCCCCGAGCCCCGCGCGCCGCAGCCCCCCTCGCAGCCCGGCCGAACGCAGGAGCCGCCCACCTGCGCGGGGAGGCGCCCAGGACGCACCGTGGGCGCCGAGTCCTCGGGAGGCTCGGTGACCTTGGCTCCCTTACATAACCCCTCGGGGCCGCCTCCCGGGCCGCCGGCCGGACCCCCGCGCCCTCCCCGCGAGCGGGCGCCGCGCCGGCCGGGGCTGCGGGCTTCCCCGGGGGCCACCGGCCGGGGGAGGGGGCGCCCCGCCCGCCCCCGCGCCAGGTGCGCGGCCTTACCTTCGGCCACGTCCTCGTCGATGGCCCCCTTGACCTGCGAGAAGCACCACTGCAAGTCGTTGCCGCCCGCGGGGCAGCCGCCGCCTCCCGCTCCTGCGAACACACAGCGGGCGCGTCAGGGCCGCGCTCCCGCCCCGCGCCGCCCCCCGCCCCCCGCCCGGGACCCCCGCCCGGAGCCCAGCGCCCGCCCCGCCCCGCCCCGCGCGGGCCCCCTCACCTGCCATGGCCGGCGGGCAGGGGGGCGGGGGCGCGGGCGCCGAGGCGGCGGCGCACGAAGGAGGCGGCCGCCGCGCTGCTGCCGCCCGAGCACCTCAGCCCGGCCGCCGCCGCCGCCGCCGCCGCCGCCGCCGCGGCTGCCCGGGAGGGATTTTTTTTTTCCCTTTTCAAAATGGCGCCCAATGCCCGTCGCCCCGCTCGATGACGTCATCCCCCTCCGCCTCCTCCGCAGGCCTGGGCGGGGGCGGGGCCGCCGGGAGGCTCCCCTAAGTGGGCGGGGCGGGGCGGAGCGGAGCGGGGCGGGGCGCGGCCGCGGGGGCTGCCGGGGGCGGCGGGGCGCGCCGACCGCGCCTGCGCAAGCCGTCTCCGGCTGCGCCACGCCCCCCGGCCGGATCCCGGCACCACCCCGAACCGGACCAGGACGTCCACGGCGGCGTGGCTGCAGGGGCTCGGGGTGGGCGCGCCCTTGGAGGCCAGCCGCTAGACTGCCGCTCACCGCCCGCCTCTCTCGCAGGGTCCCGGGAGGGCTGGAGGCGGCCCTCGCCCCCGCGCGAGCCGGGCTCGCCCCCAGCCTGAGCCGCGGCCAATGGGAGCGCGGCCTGTGGGCGGAGCAGCCAATGGAGGGCGCGCTCGGCGGGCGGCGGGCGGAGCCCCGGGGCCCCGGTGCACCTGGGGCGCGCCGCCCCTGTGCGCGTCCGTCCGGTCCACCTGCGGCCGGGACGGTGACTCCTCCCTCCCGAGCCCCGCGAGCGCCCCGGGGATGCCGCGCCCCTTTGACCGCAGCGCTGCGCCGAGCTCGCGTTGTCTACCAGGTTGCTAGTTCGAGGCTCTTGGAGCCCCAGGATACAACCTTAGGGAAACTTTGGGTGTTTCCGTACGACGTGACCTGTGGTTCTTTCACTCGTGGGTGTCTGTCTCTGAGAAGTACGGACGGCTTATCTGACATCAGGCCTTCTTTCAGCGATGTTGTAAATTTGGCAGTGGCCGTATCCCACCGCTGCAAGATGATCCTCCCCAAACAGGAACATTTGTCCACTCGACAAACACTCTCTAGCGGTCCGCTCCCGCTGCGGCCCACGCCGTCCCCGTCTCCGGGAGGCGGCCGTCCACAGAGCCAACAAAGACCGACGGAGAAAAGAACCCAAATGGGCAGCGAGTCAGCGGGGCTGGATGGAAAAAATAAAGCCGGGCAGGAGGGGTTGGAGTGCAGCGGTAGCCGATGGGAGAGGACGTCGGGAGGACGAGGGAGCCACCCGGGGGCCGCGTGCCGAAGGCCGTGCCAGGGAGTGGACGGGCTCCACACGGGACGCGAGGCTGTGGGGCCTGAGCAGACGGCGGCTGCGATGACTGGGTTTGAGCAGGGCCAGTGTGGCTGCTCTGCTGAGAAGACACGGTAGGGACCCGACGGTCCGATCAGAGCCCCCTGACAAGGGCGTCGGGTCATCCGGGCAAAGGGATGAGGCTTGGGTGGTCATGAGTGTGCTGGTGGGGGGTGAGAACAGGTCAGAGTGCAGAGATGAGCCCCTGGGATTTACAGATGAGGTAGACGCGGTGTGAGAGAAAGAAGGGACTCAGGAATGGCTGCACTCGGGTGGGCTGGGGCTGCAGAGGGAGCCGCTGAGCAGGAGCCCAGGTTGGTTAAAAAGCAGCGGAAGCCACATAGGGGCGCCCAATTCTGGAGAGCAGTGTGCTGCCTGCCTTGCGTCCCCTGTGCGTCAGCTGACCAGCAAGAGATTTTTAGCTCTTCTATTCTATGATCTAAAGAGGTTTAAATATCTCAGTGAGTTACTCCAGATTCTAATTGGCTTTTGGCAATTTTCTTGTTTTATTATTTTTGGATCTCCTGGCCACAATGTGAAATGTGTGTATTAGAATCCAGCTGCTGTATTCATGCCAGAGATACGATTCTGTAATAAGAAGGGATGGGGTACCGATGCAAGCGGGGATGACACTCAGAAGTGTCACGCTGAATGAGAGGAGCCGGACTCAAAATCATGCACGATGCGTAATTCCACTTGTATTAGCATGAGTGATAGTCTTAGGTCAGCGTGACTAGGGCATAGTACCTAGTTATTTAATTGAACATGAATAGAGATGTTGCCATGAAAGTACTCGGCAGCTGCAACTAACACCTATAATCAGTTGACTTTGATGAACGGAGATTATCCTTGATGGGGGGGGGGGTCATCCAATCAGTCGAAGGCATCACGCACCCATCACTGAGGTTTCCTGGGGAAGAAATTCTGCCTCAAGGCTGCACCGTCAACCGTTGCCTGGGTTTGCAGCCCGCAATGCAGGTATCACACTCGCCAGCACCCACAATCATGGGAGCCAATCCCTCAGAATGAGTCTCTTAATACATACACACAGATGCAACTGGCTCTGTTTTTCTGGAGAATCCTGAAGTCTAGAAGAGGCTAAATGGCTCCACAGTGATAGGGGCAAGAATGGTTGTAGGGCAGGGAGAGGACTTACTAGGAGAAAGCAAGAGAGCTTTCTGGGATGATGGAAATGTTCCATATCTTATTGGAGAAATGGTTACACAGGTGTATACAGCTGTCGGACTACCCATCAAACAACAGTCTGAAAGTGGGTCCGTTTTATTTTACGTGAGTTATGTCTCCATACATTCGTTTTTAAGTCTAATTTAACATATATCTAATTGTCCACCAAGCCTAATGAGGACTATGTATCTTAATAGTTTGAAGGAAATCAAAGAGGAAGGTACCCTGTTCATTGCTCTTCCCTGAACACCTTTATTTTAAAAAATGTCTTTGATTTATTTAGATTTCAGTGACTACCTACCATTTAGAACACTGGATGTGGATTGTTTTCAAGTTCGGAGTTAGTAGCCAGCTCAGAGTGATCGCAGACATGCCCTGCTAGCAGAGAGAACAGTCTTCTACTCTAAAATGCACGGGGTTTAGAGACTTGTTCAAATTCAGGGAGTCTGGATCCCCTCTCCATGGGCTGCTTGGGGGGGGCCACGTGGGCTGGAGGGAGCGGCCGTAGGAAGCCCCCATGTGTGTGTCCCATGGGCCCTTTGCCCTCTTCATTCGATGCACAGCTGTGTCATTGACAGAATGCAGTGCCTGGAATTGCGTCTCTGATTCTTTTTTTAAAAGACTTATTTTTCTTAGGGCAGGTTTTTCAGGTTTACGAATAAAATGGGAAGGAAGGCACAGAGTTCTTCCACATGCCCCTGCCCCAACACCTGCACCGCACCCCTCACGATGAACGTCACTCGTGAGAACGGTGCGTATTTTACCAACGATGAGCCCGTACCGGTGTGTCGTTCATGCCTGAGGTCTGTGAGGGTTCACTCCTCACGCTGCACATGGCCTGGGTTTGGACAAATGTCGAATGCATGTGGCCATCATTACAGTGTCATATGGAGGAGTTTCCCTGCCCTAACAATCCCCTGTGCTTGGCCTGTTCCTCTCCCCCACTCACCCCTGCAAACACTCATCTTTTTACTGTCTACATGATTTTACCTTTTGCAGAATGTTTTATAATTGGCTTTTTTTTTCACTTCGTTACATGCATTTAAGGTTCTCCGTGTGTTTTCATGGCTTGATAAATAACTTCTTTTTATCATTAATAATATTCCGTAGTCTGGACGGACCACGGTGTATTTATCCATTCACCTACCAAAAGACATCTTGGTCGTTTCCAAGTTTTGGAAATTATGACTAAAGCTGCTATAAACATCCTTGACTCCACATCCAGCTGTGTCCTTCCTGCCGGAGCTCCGCAAGACATTGAACTTTGTCCCACCTTTTTTCTTGACTGTTCCCTGAATTTTTCTCCAAAGGACAGAGGGGAGGAAGGAATAAACAAAGGACTACATTAGGACTGCATTACGTTACAGGGCAAAAAGGACTTTGCAGAAGGAATTAATGTTATAGACTGCCCCGTAGGAAGATTATCTGGGATTATCTGTGTGAGCCCCATCGGATCACATGAGCGCTTTAAAAAGGCAAAGAACTTTCTCCAGCAGGAGTCAGAGAGACAGAGAAGGGCAAGTCAGAGGGCTCTTGAGCCTGTGAGGGACTCGGCCTGCCCTCGCCAGCAGGGACCACGTGGAAAGTGCTAGAAGGAATGCAAGCAGCCTCTAGGGGCAAAGACCAATCTTGGCTGCAAGCCCACAGGAAAACGGGACCCCAGGGAACCGAATCGGCCAACCGTTTGAGAGGGCTTGGAAGTGCTTGGATTCCCAGGGCCTCCAGCCACAGTGCAGCCCGGCTGCAAGGGGTCTCAGCCCGGGCAGAGGGCCGCCGACCCGCCCTGGGGTGACGTTTGGCCCCCAGAGGCGGCAGGTACCGCACAGGTGTGGGTTTAAGCCATTACACTAGTGGCCGTTCGTTATGGCAGCAAAAGAAAATTGTGCCCGCTCCCCCCACCCCTTTTGCTGCGAGGCCAAGATGTTTGGACCCGAATTTGATAAGCTACAGTGCTGTGGACATGGGCGGCCTGCAGGCCCAGTCGGGGTCCCTGCGAAGCCAAGGCCGAGGCCCCGAGTGTGGGTGGAAGTGTGGGGCTTTCTTGAGCAGTGGCCCTTGGGAGGAGACGGCGGGAAGCAGGCTGGCTGTGTCTGTCGGGCCCAGTGACTGCCCTCCGGGAGCGGCGACCGGCTGCGCCCTGCCTGCCCACCTCCGCCCTGCGCCTCGGCTGGGAAGCTGGCTGGCCCGAGGGAGCTCCCAGCCGCGGGCCTTTCCCGGGGGCATCTGAGCAGCTCTGCGGGAACCCTAGGCCAGGGGGCCCCCCTGGCTCCCCGTGCGGCCGTGGGATGGGTCACTAACTCTCACAGCCATGGTGCCTCCGGCGTCAGGTGGGCTTGGGACATCCCACGAGCAGAGGCTGCGAACTGGGTCAGACAAGGGGCTGGGTAGGATCAGCCCGGCTTTTGCCGCCCACTGCGTCCTCCTGAGCTCCAGGGAGCCCGGGGTGGGGGGTGGGGGGACCACACTGCGCTGTCTTCCCCCATTGCTCCTGCAATGGCGCCTCATTTCTGATGCCGGAGAGGGAGGAGGCAGAGCAGCTCGCGGGGATGGGCCTTGCGCTACCCACGGGGCCCACGTGGTCCCCTCCACGTCCACATCCAGGCTCCTGGGCGGCAGAGGGACTTCCCACCGCGGCCCCATGGAGAAGTCCCCCGGGCTGCTGTACGCCTTGGGTCCTTGCAGCAGCAGGGTGAGGCTGTGGGCGGGCAGGTGACCAGCCCCTCGTCCCCGTGTGCCCAGGAGTGGCTGGGCCTGCGGGAAATCTGCACATGCCCTCTGGCAAAATCTTCCCTCCCTAAACCACCAGTCACCTGCACCTATGTGTTTCTCGTGGTTTGGATCACTGTCAACCATTGGTGCTTCTGATTTGTAAAGCAGATGTTTTAAAAGTGGGAAAACACCTGCCTGATTTTAGTGTTTTTTTTTTAAGAAATAATTCACAGATGGGCATAACTTCATTTCAAAAATAAAAACGTTAGCTTCACGATATTCTACAATACGTTTTTTTCCCTCTAAATTATAACAATGAGGCAGCTTTAAAGCAGGTTAGTGCCCTCATGTCAGTGAAAGGATCAGAACGGAAGGCCCACAGTTCAGAATATCTGGTAGTTTTCTTTCATTGGGAGCCAATTTGAATTTAAATTATGCACAATAAATGTCGAATCTTCCCCCATTTATCTCAGCAATTTAGAGATTCTGTTTACTGAAAAAAGACCTTTGTGCTTCAAAGGCTCCTTGCCAGTAGGGGTGTTCCTGCCTCCTCCTGCGAGCAGGTGTCAGCTTGACGGATCCGGTGACTTAGATGCTACGGGGACAGGCCTCTCTCAGAACGAGCACGGGGACAGGCCTCGCTCAGAACGAGCACCTTTGTTTCTCGTCTTGTTGTGGTCAGTTAGCTCTGTTCCGCCGAGCGCGCTGTGCCCGCAGTGAGCCTGCCGCAGTCACGCCATCACTCAGAGTGGTTCATTTCAGGGGCATGCTGCGGACCTCACCTCCAAAAAATTCAAACAAACAGAGTTCCAGAATCCACTGAAGCACAAAATGCAAGCAGGTGCCCCTCCCTGCCCCAGATAGACGGGGGGCTCGTCCGCGGGAGGGCGTGTCAGGTCTGAGCCTGTGGTCATGAACGTGGGGATCCCACAACTAGGGGGAGCACGTGCCCCAGGCGATCCCTGTTTCGGGAGCTTGGTGGCCCACGTGCTCAGCCTGAGCAGGTGCTGGGGGGGCCCGGCGGGCACTCGGACTCCCCCGCGAGGTTCCGAATCCCCCTGTGCTCCCCGAGCCGGAGGACCTCACGTGGTCCCAGCTCTGCCTGCCCCCAGCAGCCACCTGGAGGTTTAAAGCTCTGGGAACTGTCAGGTGCGTCTAAACGTATGTGACCTGTCTTTGTCCTTGAGCTTTAGAGAGGTGGGGAATCCCGTCCTGGGCCCAGCCCTACAGATGCCAGGGTGGACATCTCCGTGGAAAACGCCGGCAGATGGGCCGCACTGTGCTGGCGAGGGCCGTGGGCGAGCGGGGTGGGGGGGCCGTCCCTGTCCCCTAGCAGCTGCTGCCCTCTGCTGGCCAAGCTGGGGCACGCAGGAGGCGCTGCGGGGACCGGCTGGGGTGGCTCCAAGGAGGCCGCGATCACTGGGTGCCCAAAGAATCATCCTGGGAAGGGAAAGCCCAACCCAGTTCATGCCCCGAGCTCCCGGGACCACGTGGACCTGTGTGTTTACGGGGCCCCAGGACCCTCGGGGTGAGGAGCGCCTGGGTGGGGCACCTTCGAATTCAGAGCGCTTGGTCTGTGTCTGAAACGGAGGACAGAGGACCATGAGGACATGTGTTAACCCTTGGACCCTGGCCCCGGGACAGGAGGGGACCGGGCCTGGCATGGAGGTGAACAGGTCATCTGTGGTCTCTAACAGCTGCCCTGTGCCCACCCATCGCAGCAAAGCAGAAACGGGACCTCCGCCACGGGTCTCCGTGGACAGCGCTTGCGGCTGGACTGTCGGGAGGCCCTCTGCTCCCTGGTTTCCAGGGTGTGGCTCTCAAAACACAACCTCTGCCAACAGGCCCCGTGGCCAATGTCTTGCAAAGTGCTCGTCAGTTTGAGGTTGTTTGTTAAGACTGTTTATTTGAGGGGCGCCTGGGTGGCTCAGTGGGTTAAAGCCTCTGCCTTCGGCTCGGGTCATGATCTCGGGGTCCTGGGATCGAGCCCCGCATCGGGCTCTCTGCTCAGCGGGGAGCCTGCTTCCCCCTCTCTCTCTGCCTGCCTCTCTGCCTACCTGTGATCTCTCTCTCTGTGTCAAATAAATAAATAAAATCTTAAAAAAAAAAAAGATTGTTCATTTGAGGGACAGTGAGAGAGAGAGCGAGAGAGCACAGAGGGAGAGGGAGAGGCAGAATCCTTGCCGAGCAGGGAGCCCGATGCGGGACTCGATCCAGGACCCTGAGATCATGACCTGAGCCAGAGGCAGACGCTTAACCGACTGAGCCACCCACGCACCTCTGAGAGTTTGAAAAGAAGAATGTATAAGTTGGACTTCGTTACAATCAAGAAATGTGTGCTCTGCGAAGCACGCCGTTAAGAGGATAGGAAGACGAGTCACAGACCGCTAGGAAGCGTGTGCCCAGGAAACACTGGCTAAGTGTCCGCGTCCAGTATCCCTGGGGGAGCTCCGGCCATGTGGCTGGCCTGCAGGGCGAGCCAGGACACAGGAGCACCCCGGTCGGGACCCTCTGGGGCAGAGTCTCAACGCCAGGGGGCCGAAGGAGCTGCTGGGCTCACACGGCCAGAGTGCAGAGGGCAGGGATGGCCGGGCCCTGGGGTGCTGACCCCAGCTGCTGAGCAGGGCTCCCGGGAGGGCTGGGGACAGCCCTGCCTGCGATCCACCTGTGAGACTCCACCCCCTCAGCAGGTGGGCATTGGGACGGTGGGAGAGCGCGGACGACCAGGGAGCAGCGCGGCCACCCTCTGAGGCAGCGGGGAGCTCAGCTTTCCCAGCAGAGCGCTGGCCCCTCGCGGCCAGCCCTCTGTCCCTCAGGCCACTCACAGCCCCCTGCGCCGCTCTGCGGCCGGCCACCCTTCCAGCCCAGGCTCCGCCTCGCCGCACAGGAGCCCGCCGCGCACATCAGAGGCGGGTCCCTCTCTGGGGGTTCTGTGTCCACCTTCTGAACCCGTGATGGCAGGATTTGGGGTGATGATCGTGCTTCGGTTGTGAGCTCAGCGCTCGGGCGCTCGGGGCCCCGGAGACAACCCCCCACCCAGGGGAAGAGGTCTCGGCCCTGGAGGAGTTCCCGGAGCAGCGGGGACGGGACACGCGGGTACGCTCCCGGGATGCCCCGGGAAGGCGTGTCGTGGCGCCGAGAAGCCCACACTCCCTTAGCGGAAACCGAGTCCCCGGCCCCGGGGCTGCGAGGTCAGCGTGGCGGCTGCCGGTCCCGGCCGGGCGTCCCGTCTCTCGGTCCGGCTGTTTACTGAGGACGCAGCCACACGTACAAGTTCAGCTCCAGAAACGATATCCAACCTCACGTGACGTCAAACGGCCACGGGTCATGTCAAAAATGAAACATTCATGGACTAGATCATTCTAGAGTTTTGTAAACATCTGACACCACAGTGTACCTCATTTCCTTTCAAGCGAACTTTTTTTACAAGGTCTCCTGGGATCCCCTCACAGGCCAAGATTTGGCACAGAGGGAAGACGTGCCTTCCCAAGGTCACAGGGCAGTGGGGTCCGAGCCTGAGGCCTCCAGCCCTCCTCTCCCCTCCAGGCTGAACCCCTCGCCCCTTGGCCTCCTCCAGGAGAGAGGGCAGGGCCCGGTCTGCAGGCTGCTCCTTCTCCCAGCCCCTGGGACAACAGAGAAGAAAGAGGGGAGAGGGAGCCCTCTGCTTCCCCACTGAGGCAGGGGACCCGCTTCTAACCTCCTTCAGCTCCACCCTCGGGCCTGGGGCCCGGTCCCCGGCCCAGAATCCGCTACCCTGGGGCACAGACTCTCACCCAGAATTAACCATGAGAGGGCCCAGCACCCCTGCTTCTGGGGAGTCAGGAGGGGAGAGTGCTTCCCAGCCAGGCCCTCTCTGAAGGCTTTGCCCCCTGCTTTCCTGGGTCCTCAGAGCCACCCGGGGAGGGGTCCCCCATCGCCGACCCTGGGGTTGGTAGGGAGGGGACGGTGTCGTGGACCATGGCCCCAGCTGGAGCCTCCACGGCGCCCCTACTGAAGGCTTTGTGCTGAGGTCCGCCCCTGCAGGGTGAAGGAGCTGCTGGGCCCCGGGGTGACCGGGCAGGTCGAGGGGACCGGGATTGGGGTCATGCCCACAGCCCGGGATGGGAGACAGAGCCTCACATCTGTCATTGGGCCTGGGGCTGCCCAGAAAGAAAGAAAATATGAAAAACCCGGCAAGCAGCCTTTTCTCCCCGCAAGGCAGTGGCAGCTGAAGGTGTGAGGCGGGCAGCCTCTCTGACTCAGTTTCCCTCAGACCTCGTTGGAGGGTGTGGGTCTGAGCACCTGGGCTCCACTACCACATCCTCCTGGGGGAGAGGGGAGCAGGGCCGGCCGAGGAGACCCGCCCTGGGCTGACTGGAGTCATGACTAGGGGCCTTGGCCGCAGGCTCTTCCAAGGGGAAGAGAGCCCCTCACCGGGGAGCCCCCCACTGTCGGGAGTGATGATTCCCCGGGCTGGGGTGGCTGGGTTCCTTCGGCGCAGAAAGGGGGCTCCCTGAGTGTCTGCGCCACCCCCCGCCTTGCGCTCTCCTAGCTGGATGTGGGGTGGGGGGTCCGGCCGGTGGGGGTGGGCCTCCCAGGCCTGCAAATGAACCAAAGAGCAGACTCGAGGGGCCCTGAGTCCAAGCGGGGCATTCACAGTGAGCGTGAGCGCGGCCGCCCGGGAGAGGGACGTGCCACAGAGTCCCTGCCACAGGGTGGCGCTCCCATCCCTCGTTTGTGGGCGGGCTCGGCCCCCCCGACAAAGCGACCCGTATTTGCTGGCCTTCTGCTGGTGTGAGGACAACCAGAGAACGTGTGGAAGGAGGCTCGGTGTTGTTGAATCCATCCTGACCCTCGGCTCCGTTTTCCAGGGTCACCCCCTGCCGGCCTTGTCTCGGGGGCGCCCGCCGGCCCCGCCTGTCGTCCCTGGGAAGGAAAACAAGGACGGGGCCCATTTCTCCTGAGTCTTCCCGCCGGGGTGGTCCCAGGGGCACACTCTCAAACAGCTCTCGGCTGCCTCACTTTCCCCGCAGAGCCCCGAGGACACACCACTCTTGCTGAGCTTCAAAGGTCTGTGACCGCAGGTTTAGGACTTCCTTCTGTTTCCGTGTCGCAGAACCAGACCCGGGAAATGGAGAGAGGCGAGTCTGACATATCGAGATGCCCGGCACCTCCCTCCAGGCCATTGTGGGTCCCCAGGTTTGTAGCTGGAGGGGACGGGCCCATCCCCATGAATGAGGAGCCCTGGGGAGGGCCCGGGGACCCTGCCGCCTGACCAGCCACTGAACCATCATTTTTTAGGAAAAGTTGCATTTGGTTTGTGTTTTAGTTAGATTTCCCGCACCTGAGAGAGATTTCCCGCTCGCTTTCTAGGAGAGAGGAGATGCATTGAAGAACATAGGGTAACCAGATGACGTGTTTCCTTCTGGGGAGGTGGCTGCTTGGGGAGTTAGGGTCCCCTGCTCCTCTGCTTTCACCTGGGGGAGGGGGTCAGGGGTTAGATGGGTGATGGTCAGTGGACAGGAAGGGAGGTGGTCGGGGGTGGGTTGGGGGACGGGTAGGACAGACCCTCTGTGCTGTCCAGGGGCCCGGGCCTGAGGGCATTGTTGGAACCGCTAGGAGCCAAGCCCCCCTTTCCAAGGCCAGTTTCTAGGGTTCCTCTGTCTCCATGTCAGAGGACCCTGCTGCCATGTGTGGGTCGTTCTTGGCTCAGGATAAAGGTCCCCAGCAGCGATGGCCCCCCAGCCAGTCTCCTGGGATGGGACCTGTTTGATCTGTCCTCTGTGGGGCTGGGCGGCTTCCTGCCAGGGAGCTGCCTGAGGGGTAGGGGCTCGCTCACGCCCTTCCTGGTTGATGACATTAGGTGTCACACTCTGGGAAGGGTCCCCTGACCTGCCCACCTCATCAGACAAATGGAGCAAGGTGGGGGGGGAAGCCTCCCGCGGCCCCGAGTCCCCGGATCCCGTGGCAGCAGGGTCACCTGCGTGTGCAGGCTGGGAACCTTCCCGGAGGACGGGGGCCAGGCCCTGGAGCCCTTCCCTCCTGAAGAGGAGCACTGGGGAGGCTCTGTGCCGGACTGGGGGGCCCTCATTCACATCCCCAGGCAGGAAGGACTGAAGGCAGCAGACGAAAGGGGAGCCTGGTGTCTGGCAGGGGGACGGCTGTTCTGGGCACAGTGGTGACACTGGGTGGCTGATGGTCAGTGGGTCAGGAGAGCCAGGGCCGGGGCCCCCAGGAACCTGCAGGGCCCTGGGCTTCTGGCCGCCGGGGCCACAGAGGGCCGCACAGATGGCTAGAGGGGGCCTCCAGGACTTATCTCCATGGGGACACGGGGCACCAGCTGCGGTGGCCACCAGGGCAGATGGCCTCTGACGTTGCCCAGCAGTCACCGGGAGGATGGGGGTCAGTGGAGATGCTGGGCTTAGGGGAAGACCTTTGGACAACTGAAAGCATTGTATCATGTTTCCCTCCAGACCGTGAACAACTGGAGGGCCAGGGTGGGTCCCCGCTTCCCCCATTCCACGGCGGTGAATGTGGGCGACCCCCAAAGTAAGCCCCCGCCTGTGACCCCTGGGGCCCCGGTGTCCCCAGTGCTGGGCGCGCGGGAGGTGCGAGAACACGTCTGCAGAGCGGGAGCCGTCCCCACACGCACGCCGTGCCCCATTCGCCCGCCGGCCCTCCTGTCGCCCTTGTCTGCAAGCGGCGGTGAGGGGTTTTGACCCCACAGCTGAGGGAGCGAGCCGCTAGTGCCATGAACGCGGGGGCCTGAGATGTCACCTGTGGGGTCAGCAGAGTTCCTGGGAAGAAGACGATTTTAGGGACCGTGAGGAGATAACTCACTCAGTTTCACCACTTTTCTCTAACATCTCCCAATGGTCTGATATTCCAAATACCCGGATTTCAAATAGGTTTCCAGAAAATTCTACCGCAAGGCCTGAAGTTTCATTTCTCTTTAATTTGGAGCTCATTTCATGCTCAACATTCCAATGCTTGTCATTTTAGACCAATATATCAGAGTTGTGGAGAAAAGAATTGATTTGGAAAAAATGAGTCTCCATAAATTATATAAGTAACAACGCATGAGTGATTTGGGTTCCTTTGCGGAACAGCGAGCACCGGGGCGCTGGCACGGAGCGGCGCCTCGTCCCTGTTGTTAGCTGGACACACAGGCCAAGGCTGAGGCCGGGCCCATCCTCCACGTGCCCAGCAGCACGTGCGACTGCAGCAGCCTCCGCCTCCAGTCCTGGGAGGCCCAAGCGAGCAAGAGGGCCCTGTCCTCAGCTCACCCCGATGCCGCAGGTGTGCATGGAAGGAAGGCTGCGTCCTCAGCAGAGCATCCTCCCGGGTGTCCGAGCTTTGCTCTCTCCTGCGCGGGCTGGACGGCTTCCCGGCCTCGCGGGTGTCCGGACGCATACGGTGCACCTGGATAGGAGCACTGAGAGGATCATATGGTTCTTGTTCTTTCTTTTATTAATGTATTGTATCACATTGATTGATTTGCAGATGTTGAACCAACCTTGCA
>CM052894.1:930962-955778 GCA_028534135.1 Potos flavus
CACGCGGCCCGGCCTGGGAGGAGGAGGGTGGGGGGAGCGGGTGGCGGGCAGGCGGAGCGGGACCCGGGAAGGACGCTGTGGGTCAGGAGACGGATTGCCAGAGTCCTTCCCAGCACGGACGCGGGGGCCGCCCCCCCCCAGACGGATGGGATTGCCCCTGGAGCCGAGCTATTTATTGTAGCCGTGAGAAGGGAGGGCGTTTCTGAGAGACAAACTGGTAACTGGAAATCGGTGTGACCATCTGTCACTTGATAAAAAGAGGTTTCCGCGGGAGCGGTGGCGTGAAGCGGGGTGAGGACCAGCAGGGAGGGAGGGGGCTCAGGGCTGAGCAGGCCAGCTTGTGTCCACGGTTTCCTCCTGGGGGCTCGGGCGGCCGAGAGCAACCCCGTGGGGGCCAGGGGTTTGACCCTGGGCTGGGCCCCCGGGGGGGGGCGGGGGGCCCAGAGTCTGAGCCCGCACACAGCCTCCGGGTCTGTGTTGGGCACCGCGGCAGACCCGCAGAATCATGCCCCTCCCCCCACGGGACACCTGCCCCGTTTGAGGGCAAACGGCACAGGGGTTTCCTTGGGTGTACACAGACGCACTCTCCTCGGAGCCCAGAACCCGCCGGACCCCAGCCCTGACGAAGGCCTGTCCCGGGAGGGGGTCCGGCCGGCGCTCTGGGAGCCCTGCTGGGAGGTCCGACCGGCGTCCTGCCCTAGCGGGAGTCCTGCAAGTCCTGGCCGAGGAGATGGTTGTTGGGAGAAAAGCTTGGTTTAAAGGGAACAAGCAAGTCCACTGCGCACCCGGCGAGCCGGTGATAGCGACTTTGGCGGCTTTGTGGCGTTGCACCCCGAGCCCCAGGGCCGGGCACGTGTTCTGGCCCAGGTGTCCCGGCCCCGCTGGGACGGCCTGGTCCACCATCGCCCCCTCCTGAAACACGGTGGCCGCCGTGGCCGTCTGCACAACGGGCCTTCCGCGCCGGGAGCGCTGGGGAGCCGTGAGGCCCTCCGAGCCCCGGGGCGGGCGGGGGCCTCGCCGGACGGCTCCACGGGGGCAGGCGGTGGGGCCGAGCCAGCTGAGAGCACAGCTCTGGGTCCCCGCCGCGTCGCGTGCTGGGCTGACCGGGCGCTTGGGGACGTTTCGTAGTCAGACACGGTGAGCCTGCCGCTCTTCAGGAGACGGGCTGTGGGGCTCAGTGGTTTACAGCCCCTTCTGGGGAGAAGGTCTAGAAGCTGCGTTTCCACGAGAGAAGGCCCTAAAAACAGGACCACGAGCTTCTGAGGCTTCATTCCAGAGACGAGCCAGCCGCACGTGCTGTCTTCCCAGGGGGCACCCGTGTCTCGCGGCAGCAGAGCCGTTGTTGGGGGCCCACGGGGGGACGCAGAGGAGGGAAGAGTCCTGTTTCCTGGGGCCAGGGGAGACAGGCTGTAAGGCCGCGGCGAAGAGCGCCCCTCCCGTCCCCTGGGGGAGCGCGTGGCCCGCCGTGGTGGCCCTGGGGGGAGGTGGGAAGGGGCAGGAGTGCCGGTTGGTGAGACCAGGCCGGGCCGTTGGCATCCACCCCGTGGCGAGAGGACACAGCAGATTGGGTGATTTCACACACGTCCATGAAACATGGGTCGTTTCCGGGACCCGGCGGGGAGGGGCGCCGTGAGGGGGCATCTGTGGAGCCGCAGCCCTGCTTCCCTCAGCCCCACGACAGAGCTCTCGGGACCGAGCGAGCATGATCGGGGCAGCTGGGGCGCGGACGGGCGGCCCAGGGCCCGTGGTGGGGAGCAGGGTCTGGCCCCTGGGCCCTCAGTGGGCAGCCAGAGCCGCTGGGAGCCCGGCCACAGCCTCGCCAGGACGGCACCGTGAGACACAACTGTTTGTCTTCTGGGAATCAGTAAATTTTCACTAATTTCCCCAAACATTACCAGAGTCTGTTTTCTTAAAGTACAAACATATACAGTATGTTCATCATTTAAAATATCATTTCCTTAATGGTTGAAAATGTTCTCTGGCTGTTTCTTCCGAGCTGTGAACAATTAGGGAACGGCACATCTCGTTTTAGAATCGGCGGAGCTGGTGGAGCTCGTAAACATTGTCTGCAGGGTAATTAAATTAGGGCGACACACCCGTCTCTTTGCTGACACCCCGTGGTGGCCGTGACGACCGGGATTTGTGGTGTCGGGCCAGCGCTGGGGCCCCCGGTCACCGAGCCAGATCCCCCCGGCTGACTGGCAGCTCCCATTCCCGCGGCCCCACACGCACCTGTCCTGCGCCCGCATTCTGCGGGGACCACAGCCTCGCGGTGCCTCTGTCTGGAGGGGACACGAGGACCGGGTCGCGGAGAGAGGGTCTGTGGTCGGGGCGGGTCGCTGCGTGTGTGAGTGTGTCTCTACGCGTGTGTTCGGAGTCTGTGCGTCTGCGTGAGCGTGTGGACGTGTGAGTGTGCAGTACGTGGTGTGTGCGTGTGTGTGTCCTGCCCGATGTGTGGGAGCGTCTCTCCCATGGAGCGGGCTCTGCACTGGCCGCCGGCCTGGCTGTTTGAGGGGTGCTGGTCCAGGGCCCCGGGAGCCAGGCGGGGTGTGGGGCGCCGGGGCCGCCGAGGTCGGACAGCCCCGTGTTTCTGCTCACGCCTCCAGCGCACTCCCATCGGCCCCGAGCGGCTGCCAGTGGGCCGAGGCCGCGGGTCCCAGTGGGCGCTCCGGCAGGTGCAGGGCCCCTCCAGCCCCCTCCTCCCTGCGGCCTCGAGACCGCGAGTGCCGCTGCTCAGGGCAACCGTGTGTAGAGCCTCTAGTCCTCCGCCCTGATGTCCCCAGGTAGGTGGGGGGCACGTCCACCTGTCTGCAGCCTCTGGCCCTGGGGCGGGGCACGCAGAAAACGTATATAACATCGGTGCTCATTAAAGCTACAACCCACTGGTCACTGGAGAATTATTTGTGGGCACAGGAGAAATTTCTGAGCCGCAAAGGAAGTAAAGAATCACAGAGTGGAGCCTGGCCTGGGGCTGTGTTGGCTCCCAGGGCCATTCTAGGCCCTCCCGCCTCTTCTGGATGCGGGGGCCAGCCACGCGGGCTCCCCAGCGGGCTCCCGGGGCTCCTGGGTGCCTGCTCGGGTCTGCGGCTGGGAGCCCTGGTGGGAGGGGGCCGGAGGGGAGGGCAGTCAGCCGACGTGCTCTCCCGGTTCCCTGACCGGGTCGTTGGCTGATGGGCCCGTGCTCGCTGCTGAGGGCGGAGCCCCTGCCCCTGGCCCCTCGCACAGCTCCCTCCGCCGCTTCCTGGGCTCAGGCTGGCCCAGGCTCCCTCTGTTGCACTAGGAGCTGCGCTGACCCGAGGGTCTCCCCACCCTGCCCGGCTCTCAGAGGTGGCTGCTCCAGCTGCCCCCCGGGAGTGCCCTCTGTTGCGGGGTTGATCGTCAGACAGGGCAGAAATGCATGTTTCCCGCAAGGGTCCTGGGAGGGGCCATCGCGCCAGGGTCCACATGGGGGCAGGGGGTCACCGAGTCTGCATCTCGTGATGTCTTGACCCCCGCGCCCTGGCCTGCACACGGTAGGCTCTTTGCACGATGTGGATTGGACTAGGGCTCCTTGGCAGGTGCAGAAGCCGATGGGCTGCAGGTCCCGCTCCCTCCTGCCTCTCCTGAGCACGTGGCTGGAACCCAGACTTTTGCAGCGAGGACCAGGGACCCTGACACAGGTGCTTGGGGCAGGGTGCAGTCTTCGCCCCTCCCACGGGGTCTGTCATGAGCCTCCGTAGAGAGGGGCCTTGTCACCATCGAACTAAGCATCGGCAGCAGAGAGACAACGGGAAGGCCTCTGAACGGGAGATTAACACCCGTATAAATAATTCGTAGGTCGAAGGAGACATTTCAGAGGAAACTACAAAGAAAAACGGAAATGAAGGAAACAGGCCACATCGGGAAATACACGGGAGGCCGCCAGCTGCGGAGGGCGAGCTTGAAGGCCTCCCGAGCCCTGCGCCCCCAGCCGGCCCCGCGGCAGCCCCTGGACCCCCAGAGACGGCCCCGGCCGAGCAGACCCCTCCCTTTCCTGGACGAGGAGCGCAAAGAGCTTCGGTTCCAATCCAGTTCCGCTGGTAAGTCTGGCTCGTCTGCTCTGGCTGCTGGTTCAGAGGCGACCACGAGGCGTGTGTGTGTGTGCACGGGGGCGTGCGTGCGTCTGCGGTGTGCACGTGCACTGTCGCGCTCTGGAGACCCCGCCCGCGCGGGCACGGGCGCAACCCTGGGTGGGGCGAGCGTGGCCAACAGCAGGGTCCCAAGGCCGAGGGCAGGGGCAGCGTCCCCACAGCTGCGTGCCCCGGGAGCAGCCCCTCACCTGCTCAGGGAGGAAGGCTCTGGAACGCAGTCGGGTTTAACGGGCGGGAGGGCCGGAGTGGTGGGGGGGAGTGCGTGTTTGCCTTTCCCGACCATTATGCTTTTAGGAAAAGTGTAATTGTAGTGTTTCCAGAATTGGCAGTGTGAGCGTGGCAGGCAGGGGCGTTGTAGCACCTCGTGCTGTGCGTCAGGCAGATTTTTTCCAGTAATAACTTTCAATTTGACAGTTCACTTATCTACGATTATTAACCGTGATTTTGATCCGCATGGACAGTGACAGACTGTCTTAAGGGTGTATTTGCATTCTCCGCCTGCAGACCAGGCCGACTTCCAGGCATCCTTTCCAGTAAAACTTGGTCCGGGCCAGTCTAATCACACGGAATGAGGCTCCTGGGGTAATGGGGGGGTGTCACGCTCTAATCATGGGCTGTGTCACAGGGCCGCTGCATGCCACACGCGCCGTTGTGTTTGGAAATGGAAGGGGAGCACCAGCTCTGAGATATTTCCTACAGGCTTCCAGTAAGAGTCAACTAACCATGTTATTACAGCAGCTGTGTAAAATTATGAGCCGCTTGCCAAACGCCTTTGGAAATCAAAGCCTGAAGATGCCTTTGCAGCTCTCATTTGCATATTTTTTGGACTGCGATTTGGAGGCATTTGGGTTTGCATCCACACTGCTATATATAGCCGCTGGCTCTCATTATTTCCGCACGGGAGGCTCACCCCATGAGTGATGCACCTTCTCGCCCGGCAGGCACGTTGAGCTCGGAGTAAGCTGCACCGCCAATGGAGGTCCAGGCCTGCAGTGGGCCTTGGGGAGCAGCCAGCGCCCCTCGCCTGGGGCGCCCCGCTGGCAGGCTGCACGGGCAATGCCTCCCCTTCCAGGCCCCCCGCCCGCCCCTGCTCCAGCGTTCCCCGGGCTCCCTCTTCTAGCTGCTCCCATCTCTGACTCTCCACTGACTTTCCCTGCAGCCTGCACGCATGTGCACCTGACCCGCCTGGTCACTCCGTCCGGGGAGGGGGCCCGAGGCTGTCGCTAGCCTCTGCACAGGCCCCCTGCTCCCACCTGGCTCAGGCCTCGGCCCACCTCCCCCGCCGTCCGGCTCTGCCCTTGCTACCCCTGAACTCCAAGGTGGGCGGTCGGCTGGGGCCCCGGGGCTCAGCTGCTGGCCTTCGGTCTACCGGCCTTGCCGGCTTTGTTCTGGGCACGGAGGTCGAGCCCTGACACGGGCTCCGGGCTGATGCTCACGGAGGACACCTCGCCGACGGTCACAGAACGCCGAGGTCTGCGTGGCCAAACTTCCTTGGAGATGCGGCGCGCCGACTAACGTGGCACAGTCATCTGGGGCCAGCCAGGTCCGAAGCAGCGAGGACGTGGCTGGAATGACTTGGGAAGTGAGGACCGTGCCGCAGGAGGTCCCACAGCTGCACCGCGGTCGTGGTGAGGCTCTTGTTCTCAGGGCCGAGGGTCGCGATGTCTGCGGGGGACTCTCACATGGCTCAACCAAAAACAGGCACACACACACGCACACATGCATGCGTACACACACGCACACGCACACGCACACACAGAAGCCGGCAGCAGTGAGCTCCGCGGCGTGGAAATACCTAAGCAGAGCTGTGGACTGTCGGTTGGGAGCGCCATTCGGAGATGGGCGAGCGGTGTCGTCCCAGCCGGAGGGAGCCCGGCCCGGCTCCGTCGCCTCCCCTGTGTGCGTCGCCGTCCCGACGACGGCGTGGGCAGCGGGCTGAGGCTCCTGGACAAGGTCAACCATTGTTTATGCACCGATCACCTCCTGTCTCTGGCCCATTACAGACATCTGCCCCTTCGAGGTGTGGACGGCCCTGCTAAGCTCCACGAGGACACAGTTTTGCACATGGATGAGCAGGTGCCCAGATTCACGAGGGTCTTCACAGTCCTGGGGCGGGGGGCGTGTGGGTGGCCGGCGAGGCACCAGGTCAGCGGGAGTCCCCAGAGCAGCTGTGGGCCCGCCACCCTGGCCCAACAGGGGAGCAACCGGCCCCAGAGCGGCATGGGCTCGGCTGTGGGGCTCGGCTGTCCCCAGGCGGCCCCCCCCTGCCCTTCTGTGGGGGGCAGGGGACTGCGCCAGCCTCAGCTCTGGCCGGGGACCAGCAGCTCACCACGGGGACCGGCGGGCCCCTCCTGCACTTCACCCTGTTTCCTAACTGGATTGATTTAGGTCCAAGGATACGGTCGACTCTCCGCCCGTGCCCGTGTGACTGGGCCGCAGAACTTGCCCTTTTAATCATAAACTCAGGGAGCTCTCAGTCCACTGACTGTTTCGCTGAGCCCGAAGTGACTGTAGTGAAAAATGCTCATGACTCCTTGTGGGAATAATTCACACCAGTTTAAAAAACTTCCTCATGGTGCTTTTTGAGCTTTCGGTTTTGTGACAGGGGACAAAAAATGACCTCTATTCTGCAGCAGCCTACCTCCGTCCCGCCTGGAGGTCTTGGCACAGTCGCCTGAATGGTTGGGTAAAACAGCCACTTGGGGACAGGCAAGATCCCAACTCCTGGTAGCTTCCTCCTCACGACCCTCAACCTGATGGCCAAGGACAATGTCATATCCAGATGCTACAAGCTCCCATGTGCGTGAAGAAATCATTAAAATGCACAAATGATGGGAAATTTACCACCACCATTCACAAGGGCAAGTGCTGTTGGTGGTTTTTAGGGTGATACTTTGTGGAATGTGTTTTGGGGGACACACTTGGGAGCGTGGGTACAAGGAGGGTCAGCTGCAGGGCAACGGGTGTGTGTGACGGCCGGTGGGCACCACTGAGGGGAGGTGGCAGGACGTCCCCCAGCCCACACACCTTGGATCTGCAGGCTTACCTCCCGCTGTGGTGCTTGTGTGCACGGGAGTGACCAGCCAAGCCTGGGTCCTGGAGAGGACGGTGCCTCTCCCTCTGCTCTGCGGCTTTCCCCATGGTGCCTCCGGGTCTCATGCGAGCGGCTCTTCCCTCTGATGTTCTTCCAACATGAAATAATTCAGTCCCCAAAGATGCCCGTGTCCTCATCCCGAGCACCTCCCAGCATGTCAGTTTCCACAGCTTCTGCAGCTTCCACAGCCTGGAACCGAGGTCGCTCATCAGCAAACAGGAAGAGGGTGTTCCCAGAAACAGAGGACAGGGAGGTAAAGCAGCAACACGACACCACTTCGCACCCACGTGATTGGCAGAAACGAACGAGTCTGTCAATCACAAAAGGCAGGGTCTTACACTGGTCCTCTCATTTCAGAGATGAACTGGAGTTGCACATATCCTCCAATTTCCCTCTCCCCTGCACGCTTAGCCTGGAGAAGCTCATATGCACGAGAATACAGGGACTCGAGCAGGACTCTCTAATGGACATTGCTCCCAGCGGGGAAAACCCAGAAAATCCTAAGCAACAATCAGTAAGAGAATCGATAGGAAATTTCTGGGACATTCGTACATGGACCGTGCTGTAGGAATTAAGGCAAACGAATGAGAGTTGTATGCATGCACGTGGGTGGATGAGACACAGAAACAATGCTGAGAGGGAAAGACAACCAGTGGAACTTTGCTTCTGACCACAAAATCCATGGGAGAGTTACCACTGGGGAAAGAGAGAGAAGGGAAATGGGTTTATGCAGAGGCTCAGCTGGGTTTCCACTGTGTCTGTGATATCTGATTTCTTTGGAAAATCTAAGGCTGATGAGATAGTGTAAGATTTGCTAAAGGTAAGTAGTACACTATTCCACAAATTTACTGTGTGTTTGAAATATTTTACTATAGAAAATTCAAGCTATGATAATTTTTAAAAAGAAGATATCAGTGGTGACTTCTGGGGACCATTCTGAAAGTAGACTACTTGTGGGGTTCAGTGGGCAGACCCAGAAGACAGAAATGGCAGAAATGGGGACTGGGGTCAGCTAGTAAGGGTTCCCCAAAGAGTTCACATCCTAATCTCTGGAACATGTGCATAAAGCACCCTACAAGGCAGAAGGGACTTTGCAGATGTTATTAAGTTACAATCCTAAGACAGGGGCAGCATCATGGCAGAAAATGCTGTTCCTGACATCAGTTCCTTGCACAAGAAAATCACTAGAAGCAATCCATAGATAAGAAGCCTTTGTGACAATCCCGAAACCTGAGGGTGAGGCTGTAGGACCCCCTTGACCCAGGATAACAGAAAAAAGTGCACTAGGAGGGTAAGAAGAGCAGGGTTACTTTACCACATCGCCCTCTCCCAGGCTGGAATGCAGTCCTCCTAGTGCTCTAGTTTCCACAGGGGTGAAAAAGAGAGCTGAAATGCAACAATGCTAATCAACAATATAAATCATTATGAATATCTAAAACTCACTGGTAAAGGTAAATGTGTGCTCATGGTCACATTCTCTAATGTTGTAATGGTGGTGCATAAATCACTTTCTTTTTTTTTTTTTTTCATAAATCAGTTTCAACTAAGGTTTAAATGTTAAAAGCAGATGTATTAAAAATAACTCTAAGTACAATTTGTTTTTGCATACACGATATAAAGAAGATATAAATTGTAACATCAATAACCTAAAGTGTGAGGGGGGAGAAGTAAACATATAAGATTTTCATATGCTATCAAAGTTAAGTTGTTACCAGCTTAAAATAAAATGTTATAACTGTAAGATATTATATGTAAACATCATGGTTGAAAATCAAACACAGCATCACAAAAAGTCACTAAATCACCAAGGAAGACAGGGAGAGAGAGAGAACTATATAGAACTACACAAAGAGAGAGAACTATAAAAACAGTCAGAAAACAAAAGAACTATAAAAATAGTCAGAAAACAATGAACAAAATGGCAAAGACAGTCCTTAGCCATCAATAATTACTTTAAATGTAAGTGGATTAAATTCTCTAATCAAAAGACACAGAGTAGCTGAATGGATAAAACTCTATCCAATGGTCTGCTGCCTGCAAGAGACTCACTTTAGCTTTAAGGACACACATAGGATGAAAGTGAAGGGATGGACAAGATATTTCAAGCAATAGAAAAGATATTTCTACCCAAAAAGAGCAGAGCTCACTATACTTAGATCAGATAAAGTAGACTTTAAGTAAAATAGACTTTCTGCTATGTTGCTGACCTACAAGAGACAAAAAAGGTCATTACATAATGATAAAGGGATCAATTCATTAAGAAGATATACAATTGTAAATAGTTTTGCACCCAACATATATTGCTAAATATACAAAGCAAATATAACAGAACTAAAAGGAGACATAATCAGCAATACAATAATAGTAGGGGACCTTAATGCCCCACTCTCAACAGTGGATAAATCATCCAGACAGAAAATCAATAAAGAAATAGCAGATTAGAACAACACTATAGACCGAATGAACTTAACAGACGCATTCAGAGCACTCCAGCCAAAGGCAGCAGGATACACATTCTTTCCAAGCATCTATGAAACCTTCTCTAGGATAGAGCATATGTTAGTCCACAAAACAAATCTAAAATTTAAGAAGACTGAAATCATGTCAAATGTCTTTTCCAACCACAATAGTAATCAATTATAAGAAGCAATCAATTATAACTAGCGATCAATTATAAGAAGAACAGTAATCAATTATAAGAAGAATAGTAATCAATTATAAGAAGAAAACTGGAAAATTCACAAATACATGGAGATTAAGGAACATGGAACTGAACAACCAATGGGTCAACAATGAACTCAAAAGAGAAAGAAAAAAATATCTTGAGACAAGTGAAAATGGAAATACCTTATACCAAAACTTATGGCTTGCAGAAAAAGCAGTTTTAAGAGGGAAATTTGCAGTGATAAATGTCTATATTAAAAAAATAAAGATCTCAAATAAACCTAGCATTACACCTCAAAGAACTAGAAAAACACAAATAAATCCCGAAGTTAGTAGAAGGAAGGAAATAACAATGATTAGGGCAGAAATAAACGAAAAAGAGAATAGGAAAACAATAGAAAAGATCAATGAAACTAAGAGTTGGATTTTTTTTAAAGATAAACAAAACTGACAAAACTTTAGCCAGATTAACCAAGAAAAAAGGTGTAGGATTCAAATAAATAAAATTCTAAATGGGAGAGGAGACATTACAACTTGTGTCACAGAAATACAAAGGATCATGAACTCTATGAATGATTATGTGACAACGAATTGGATACCCTCAAAGAAACAAATAAATTCCTAGAGATATATAACCTAACAAGACTGAATCATGAATAAATAGAAAATCTGAACAGATCAATAATTACTAAGGAGATTGTGTCAGTAATCAAAAAACTTCCAATAAAGAAAAGCCCAGGAAAATATGGTTTCAACAAATTCTACCAAATTTTGAAGAATTAACACCATCCTTCACAAACTCTTCCACAGAACTGAAAGAGGAGGGAACACTTCCAAACTCATTTCTAAGGCCAGTATTATCCTGATACGAAGTCTGAGAAGGACACTAAAAGAAAAGAAAACTATAGGCCAATATCACTGATGAATATAGATGCAAAAATTTGCAATAAAATACTATCAAACGGAATTTAACAGCAGATTACAAGGATTTTACACCATGACCAAGCAAGTTTAACCCTGGGATGCAAGAATGGCTCAATGTCTGCAAATCAGTCAATGTGACACAGAACATTAACAAAATGAAGGATGAAAACCATATGATCATCTCAATAGATGCAGAGAAAGCGTTTGACAAAATTCAGCACCTTTCATGTTAAAAGCTCTCAGCAGATGCAGAGGATAGAAGAAACATATCCAAACATAAAAAGGGATCTATGACAAGTCCACAGCCGACATCATACTGAATGGTGAAAGGGTGGCAGCTTCTCCTCCAAGACCATGAATGAGACCAGTGTGCCCACTCTCACCACCTCTATTCAATGTGGTACTGGAATTTCTAGTCAGAGCAAACGGGCAAGAAAAGGATACAAAGACATCTAAATTGGAAAGGAAGCAGTAACATTGTCTCTGCAGATGACATGAGTTTATATACGGAAAAAATAAAGACTCCAGCAAAAAAACGTTAGAATTAATGAATTCAGTAAAGTATTGCAGGATACAAAATCAACATACAAAGATCAGCTGTGTTTCTATATGCGAACAATGAAACATTTGAAAAAATAAAGAAACCAGTTTCATTTCTAATATCAAAAACAATAAAATAACTTAGGAACAAATCTAACCAAGGAGGTGAATGATCTTTATTTTGAAAACGCTAAGACTTTGAATGAAAGAAATTGAACAAGACACCAATAAATGGAAAGATATCTTGGGTTCATGGATTGGAAGAATTAATACTGTTCAAATATCCATACAACCAGAAGCAATCAACAGATTCAATGCAGTCAAAATTCTAATGTCATTGTCCCACGGAAATGGAAAAAAAAAATGTTAAAATGCATGTGGAACCACAAAAAATTCTGAATAGCCAACACAATCTTGAGCAAGAAGAACAAAGCTGGATGTATTACACTTCCCGATTTCAAACTACATTACAAAGTTATAGTAATCTACACAATAGTGGCATAAAAACAGACACACACAGACGAATGGAACAAAATAGAGAGCCCAGAAATAAACCCACATGTATATGGTCAACTCAAGTGCACCAAGAACACATGATGGGGAGAGGATTATCTCTTCAAAAATGGTGTTGGAAAAACTGGATGTTCACACGCATAAGAATGAAATTGGACCCTTTAAAATATTACTCACAAAAATGAACTCTAAATGGATTAAGGACTTAAATGCGAGAACTGAAACAATAAAACTCCTAGAAGAAAATACAGGGTAAAAGCTACTTGACATAGGTTTTGGAAATGATTTTTTAGATATGACAAAAGCACAAGCAACAAAAGCAAAAATCAACAAGCACGATGCAATCAAACTAAAAAGCTTCTGTACAGCAAAAGAAATAATAACATGAAAAAGCAATGTGGGGGATGGGAGAAACTATTTGCAAACCGCACATCTGATAAGGCTTAATATCAAAATATATAAGGAACTTATACATACTCGTACTCAATAGCAAACATTAAATGGGCAAAGACTTATACAGATAATTTTAAGGGAAACATATAAATGGCTAAAAAATGGGCGAATGACTTATTAAAAAGTCATTTTTAATACAGGTGTTTTTGTAAGGAAAACCTATGAATGGCCAACAGGTACATGAAAAGGTGCTCAGCATCAGTCCTCACGAACAAATCAACCACGGGAGATGCCCCCTTGCAGCCGTCGGAGTGGCTGTTATCAGAGAGACAAGAAGCAACAGGCGCTGGCAGGGCGTGGAGGAGAGGGAACCTCGGCGGCGGCGAGAATGCGAACCAGTGCCGCCGCCGCGGACGAGAGCATGGCGGGCCTCGAACGGTAGTGGAACTGCTGCGACAGCAATCCCGCTTCTGTGGTGCGGCCAGCAGCCACATCCCCAACTGAAGAGTCATCTACTCTCCCACGTTCCCTGCAGCATTTGCTCATCACGCCTGGGTATGGAGACCACCCGCACGTCTGTCGATGGATGGATGGATGAAGAAAAGGTAGTATAGATGCAAAACGGGTATTTTGCAGCCATAAAAACTAAAAATCTTGCCATATGTGACAACATGGATGAACCTTGAGGGCATTATGCTGAATGGGGAAGGTCAGGCAGAGAAAGGCCAACACTGCGTGATCTCACTTACACGCGGAATGTAAAGCAGGGGAACCCTGGGGCGCCTGGGGGGCTGGCTCAGGTCCTGATCCCAGGGTCCCGGGATCCCTGGGGCGGGGGTTAGGGAAAATGGGGACATGCTGGCGGAGAGGCACAAGCGTCCCGTTACAAGATGCGTAAGTCTGGGGATGTGATGAACCTCACGGTGACTGCTGGGTGGTTGACAGTGGCTAAGACGGGATCGTGTGTTCTTGTCACACACACAAAGTAATTACGGGAGCTGGTGGGCGTGTTAACTAACCTTATTGTGCTGATCGTTCCCCAGTACACGCTTGTGTCATTACATTGCAGACCTTGAACTTACCCAACATTACATGTCAATTATATCTCAATAAAGCTGGAAAAATCCTACTCATAATGTTATGTTAAAGGGCATGACGTTATCAAGGAAACGGATAATTTTTAAAACAAAGAATATTAACATTGGCTGAGGAAGTAGAAAATCTGTAACAGACATGACATATGGAAAATATTGTCAAAGAATTCCCTCAATAAAGGCATTAGATCCCCCTTCCCCCAAATCTTAAAAAAAGTGGGAAATTATCCTTATTTATCCAGATGGGTCCAGTGTAATCGTAAGGGTTCTTATAAGGGAAACCATAATGATAGACAGAGGCAGAGGTCACAGAGAAAGGCAGAGGGGAAAGGGGGGGAGAGACAGAGAGAGAGACACACACAGAGACACAGAGACAAAGAGGTGAGGAGACTGATCTGGCTGCTCACGGGGTCCCCGCTGGAGATGGGAGCATACAGGACACAGCGGATGTTGGGGAGACCCGTCTTGCCACATAAAGTCACAACCCCAAGATGTTTCCGTGGGGACCCCCACAGGGGAGTCTTCGGACTGATTTAGGATAACATTTACAAGTATCTCAGTGCTCATCTTTTAATCAAAATTCTCTGCTGTTTTGTTCAAATAAGAATCTAATGAGGAAGCCAAATACGAGTAGAGGTGAGAAAGAGATGTGAAAATTCCAGAAATCCCCAAAGCGGGCAGTGAATTTCAAACACATGAGTTTATTTTAAAAAGCAATTGTCTTCGATAATTTTTAAATTCATATCATAAGGAGAATGTGTGGCTGTAACAACGACCTCCAGTGTCCCGAGGCCCCATTACCCACCACGAGGAGAGGAAGGAGGCCCTTTCCAAAACGGCAGCCCTGCTGGCGGGGGGGAGCTGGGCCCCATTCAGGAAGGACCAGTTGCCCAAGCCCCGGAGTGCCGTCTGTCTGGTCTTCTCTTTAGAAGGAGGTAATGTCAAGTAGTTGGACAACCAAGGCCAAGGGCGTGTCCTTGCGGTGCCTCTCCCACAGGTCTTGGGGTGTGCAGAGCGTAGGGCCCGGGTCCTCCACTCACAGCTTCTCTCTTCCCTTTCTGGACAAGCTGAGGGCTTGAAAGTGTTCTGGGGACGCCCTCGGTGGGGGGACCAGAGTGTCAGGGCTGCCCCGTGTGGCTGACCTCATGGTCCCTCCGTGGGGAAACGAGGAACTGGGGGGGAGGATGAGTCACGTTGCAGAGCTGCCAGAGAGTGGTGGGTCCCTCCACTTCTCGGCTTCCAGAGGGCCTCACGGGGTTGATATGGCGCCTCAGGCGAGCAGGCACTAGAAGGCCCCACATGCCCCTGGCCATCCCCACCTCCACACCATTATTCAGGCCATCTTCCCACGGGGGACACCCTCCCCTAACATTGGGGCCAACCTGTCCTTGCTCAGACTGTCATCACGTACACTTCAGATGTCTCTGGCTGGCAACGTCTAGACTGTCTCCTGTGGGAAGATATGGACGTGAATTCACTGGCTTGTCTGGAGCATAGGGGGAGGTTTGGTTTCCCCTTGGCCTTCCCCAGTATGATAGCCTTTAACCCTGGGGCCAAGGACCCAATGAGGGCGTTGCGCCCACTGCAAGGATGCTAGTCCCCCTGGTTCATTTGGGGGCTGGGGCGTGACCCCTGGGTGGAACCGTGGGCCCAGCGGACATACCGTAATCCAGGCCTGGGCTACACCTCATTTGTCACCTGACTCCCATATGCCCTCCTCTAATTTGGGGGCCACAATGACCCTTCGTGTCCTTGGACATCGGCGGCAACTCAGATGCTGTGTCCAACAGTCCCCGAAATATCCGAGTCTCTCCTTTCCCTGGTGCAGAGTTGTGCGAGTCAATGGCACAGGTCTCTGTGGCGAAGACACAGGACTTCTTACTGTGGGTACCCACCCCGGTGCTGCAGGGCCCTCTGTCTGGGGCAACTGTTCGGCCTGGCCATTTGGGCCTCCGGAGGGATGGGCATCCCCGCTCAGGGACTCTCAGTAGACAGGAAGCTTTGGCGGCCAGGTTCGACGTCTGTCTGCCTGCTCCCCCAGCTCCGGTCCGCAGCTGTTGATCAGGGGTAAACACCCCGCATGGAAACCCCATCTCCACGTTTGCTTCCAGAGAACCCAACTGCGACGTCTACTCGTGGAGGTGCTGGGAAGGGGCTCATCTCAGGGCTGCTGCCTGAGCCAAGGATCCGGTTACCTGTAACTTCCGAAGGTAGTGCTCCTGGAGCGGGGAAGGGAAGGCAAACAAGGGGTAACTTCGGGGGAGCCCCAGACTCGGCCTGATCCCGCGGGCTGTTCCAGAACAGTCACTCTCCTTGGGGTCTGTCTTGCCTCCAGGCACAGAAGCCAACAGGCATCGACGGTGAGGAATCCTGCACCTGCGGGACATGGGCTACGACGGGGGGACAGTGGGTAAAGCCGCAGACACCCCCAGCTGTCTGAGTGGGGTGGTGGGTGATGCGCCAGTGCCCACGGGCAGCCTCCGAAGGCCTGGTGAGCCTTTTGCTCAGAGCTGGTGAGAGACATCGCAGGGGCCGGGTGCAGGTGAGGGTGTGCAGGGGTGCAGTTGGGCACGTGCGTCTGCTGCTGAGGACCTCTCGGGTTTGTCCTGACCTTAGTCAACAGCAGGGCTGGAGCCCCCGGGGAAGGCAGAAGTCAGAGTCCTCAGGAAAAGAGATCGGTCCCAGGCAGGAAGGGCTTGGTGAGGTCTCGATCTGGCAGACAGCCAGCTCGGGCCATAGAAGCCGTACTAAGCCCTTCACGCCTCCCAGCGACGAGTGGTCAAGGCTCAAGCCCAACCCTGGAGGGTTTAGCTAGATGGTTTGTCACTGGCTGAGTCAGGTCAAAAATTGCCCCCGGGATCATGTGTGTGGATTCAGCTGGAGCAGTGGCATCACTGCCTGCTGCCCTTGTTTTTTCTGTCCTTGGGAAATACCCCGAATGCATCCCTATAGAACTGGCCACACAGGTGCTTGCAGGGGGCTGGGGGCACCGCTGGGGAAGGGGTCAGGGACCCCAGCTCGGTTCTGGCCCAGGGATGGTCCCCAGGCTGTTGGCTCTCTCTTTATATCAGGCAAATACCTATACTTGCATTAGCACTGTGTAATGGTTTTGCCCCTCGGTAGCATTTCCTGAGGGCATTGTTCTTGGGATTCACGTTGACGGGGTTTGCAGTCAGGGGTGTGATGACCCAGCAGCTTCAGGAAGGAAAGACATCTGGTCCTCGCCATCACCATAGACAATGTACATCACCCAAGGCGACTGTCCAGTCCTGTGGCTGGCACGGCCACCCCTCTCTGATTTTTCCCAAAGCATCGGGCAATGGATGATATCTTGGAAGGCAAAAATATGGCTTGTTGAAAATTTCTATCTTTAGCAAGTGAGATCGGACTTTTTGCTAGGAAGATTTTTGAAATCTAGATGGAACCTTCTCCAAGCAGGTAGGAGCAGTCTAGACTTCAGGTAATCTGCTGACTTATGCTGTCGTTCTAAAGCACAGGTGCACACATGAAGTGGTACCTCTAGCACAAGAGTGTCATATTCAGAACGCTGTGGGAAAGTGTGACCCATGCGGAGACGCTGGGACAGGTGACAGGTGCCACACCCCGCTCCCTGAGGCTGGTGTTCTAGTGAAGCGGGAAGTGGCTACACTCACACAGAGACAGGGTAGGCACGGGCTGGTATGGGAAGTGCATGCCCGTGACTAGGGAACCAGGTAAATAACTGATCGAAGGAGCCATCCAGACAGACCCTGTTTCCACACGTGGCTTGGAGACAAAGCTGTACCAATAATCAGAAACACTGTGGATCTTACCTGGGAAGGCAGTGGCTTCCGTGGGAAATGTGTGTGCACGGCTTGCCTCCAAGAACCTGGGCTCTCACAGGACCCTGGGGACTAAACTGGCACCTTTCTAGGACAATGACTACAATCACATGAAAATCCATCAAAAATGTAGTTTGTTTACAGGGATTGTATCCATTTCATGAATTTTTAAAATTAGTTAGTTGGCTCCAGTTTTGAAATTTCCCAAAGTCTTCTATTAGAAATGAAGCAGTTATTACATAGCAAATAATATGATGAGGATGGTGGTGGTGATGGTGATGATGATGGAGGTGGTGATGATGGTGGTTATGGTTATGATGGTGATGATGGTGATGGTGATGGTGGTGATGATGATGATGGTGATGATGTGATTGATGATGGTGATGATGGTGGTTATGGTTATGATGGTGATGGTGGTGATGATTGTGATGGTGATAATGGTGATGATGGTGATGATGATGGTGATGGTGATGATGGTGATGACGATCATGATGGTGATGGTGATGATGGTGGTGGTGATGTTGATGTTGATGATGGTGATGGTGATAATGGTGATGATGGTAATGATGATGATGGTGATGATGGTGGTTACGGTTATGATGGTGTTGGTGGTGATGATTGTGATGATGGTGATAGTGATGGTGATGATGATAGTGATGGTGATGATGGTGGTGATGGTGATGGTGATGATGGTGGTGATGGTGGTGGTGATGATGATGGAGGTGGTGGTGATGGTGATGATGGTGATGATGATCGTGATGGTGATGATGGTGATGATGGTGGTTACGGTTATGATTGTGTTGGTGGTGATGATTGTGATGATGGTGATAGTGATGGTGATGATGATAGTGATGGTGATGGTGGTGATGATGAGGATGATGATGGTGGTGAGGTGGTGGTGATGATGATGGAGGTGGTGGTGATGGTGATGATGGTGATGATGATGGTGGTAGTGATGGTGATGGTGGTGATGATGAGGATGATGATGGTGGTGAGGTGGTGGTGATGATGATGGAGGTGGTGGTGATGGTGAGGATGGTGATGATGATCGTGATGGTGATGATGGTGATGGTGATGATGGTGATGATGGTGGTGATGACAGTGGTGGTGATAGTGACTGCCATGGAATGTCCATCTGCATCAGTGCTCTGGTGAGAGAAGGAGGAAGGATTTTTAAGAGAAGGGAGTGGTCCAAAGCATCCGCTATTACAGATACATCGAGGTAAGAAAGGGCCAGGAAAGGACTCAGGGGCTGGGCAGCGAGGAGGCCCCTGGTGGTCTAGGAGGAAAGCTGAAGGCAGCTCGCAGTCCAGCCTGCGGTGGGCCGGTCAGTAGTTGACAAGACATGGAATGAGAAGTTAGACTATTTCTCAGGCTCATCTGTTAAGGGAGGAGAAATGGCCCTGAGCTGCTACTGAGGTCCCAGGGTCTATGAGGATTTTTTTCTAATATGGGAGAGGCTTGTATGAGCTTAGTTGTCAGCAGAAAGGACCAGAAGAGAAGGGGCAATCAAAGTCCAGAATAGGCAGGGATTCTGGACTTGCAAGGTGCCTGGAGCTAAGAAGAGGTGGGATGTGGGCACCGCCAGGAGGTCAGCCTGGGCCAGTGCAGCGCCTTCTATGGGAGTGGAGGGATGAGCCCCAGGGGTGCACAAGTGAGGTCACATCCTGGGCAGGGAAAACAAAGGGAGAGGAGCTCCTGCCCACGGCCCCGTCTGTTATTGTGAGTTCTGTTACAGTGTTTGCCGAGCAGGAGGCAACGGGGCTGCCCGGGGGCTACAGAGAGTGGCTGGTCACAGAGCGGCTGGTCATAGAGTGGCCTTCCATGGGGCGTGAGGGGCCAGGCTTCAGTGGCATCAGCCTAGGGGGGTGCTGTTCTCTCCACCAGCGCCCTGAAGCCAGAGGGCAGGGGCGAGGGAGGCAGGGGCCGCATCCACCAACGCAGGGAAGGTGCAGACAGGTGGGACCACAGAGTGGCGGAGGTCTGGGCACAGCAGGATGGAGGAGGAGTGGGGAGGAGTCAGGAGGGCGAATCGTGGGGTGGCGGGAGAGGAGGGGCGGGGGCCTGAGGAGCCTGGGCGCATGGGCGGAGGGGGACTGGGGACTCCAGTCATGCCCCGCTAGCAGGTGCCGAGCTGTGGGGCTGACTTCATCAGCGGGCCACCCCCCCCGCTCCAGCCCGGCTCTGGGGCCTGTTCGGACCAGCGAGCGAGAACCCCCAGGGCTGAGGCCCGAGCTGAGCATCGAAGCTCCCCGGGTGTGTGTGACGCGGGCTGATTGAGAACCACCGCCGAGGGGGCTGGTGGGCTCCAGAGGGGTCCGGGCGAGCACCTGTGAATGGGGAGTCGGGGGCAGACGGCCCGGCCCCACTCCGTGACTTGGATGGACCCTGTGCCTCTCCCATGTCTCCGGGTGACACCGAGGCTGCTGCTCCGGGGACCCAAGTCGGAGAAGCGGCACCGGCCCTGGGTGTCACACACTGCTGTCCACACGCAGGGGGAAGGGACCAGACGGAGGAGGCCTGGGCCGCAGTGAGCAGGGAAGAGAAAGCTGTGACGTGGCTGAGCGGCCGGCACCGAGCAGGGCTTACTCGGGCGTCTGAAGCAGAGTGGGATGCTGGCGCCCGCTTGCGCCTCTGGCCTCGTCCCCGATGCGTCACGGACAGCACCTTCCGGTGGCGGTTTCCTGACCGGTGCACTCAGCGAACACCCCTCTCATCCACACTAATGTGTGAACAAAGTCCCTGTCTGGCGACACCACCATGATCCCTTCTGCCGTCCTTGGGAAGGAGCTGAAAGCCGGGGCCTCGGGGTGCGGGCGGGACCGGACGGGATGAGCCGGCTGTTCCCCCCCCCCCCGCCCCGCCCCGGGATCTCCGACAGCGGCTCACGGGATTGGCGGCAATTACACTGCTCTACCTCCGCAGGGGAGACAAAGCCAGGCGGCTGCGATTAGAAAGAGAACGCTGCGGTTTCACGGGAAAGCCGAGCACAGAGGACAGCCCTTCCGGACTCGGCGAAGCGACCGTTACCGGGCACCCACTCAAAGGCCGGACCACACGCACAGCTCCGTGCCGGCCACGCGCAGACACCCCCGTGCCCACGGCAGGCCACGCGGCCTGATCTGGGACCCACCGTGAGGCCTCCCCGCATGGCTCCTGGCACAGAATCGAGGGCCCAAACTACACCTGCTCCTATAAAAGCGGACTGCCCGTGAATTTGAACTTCCAGATGTTCGCACAGACCCAAGCGTCCAGGCAGCTCGGGCATCCGCACCGAGCTCGCAGAGCCGATTCCCCGAGGGGGTGAGCTTGGTGCGAGAGCCAGGAGCCAGCAGGCATTTTTAGGACTGTAGGGAGGGTGAGAGAGCGCTCAGTGGGGCCTGGGCGCTGTAGGCGGTTCTGGGCAGCTGGGCGCGCCGTGGGCGAGGGGGCAGGACACGGAGCTCCGCCGTGGGAGCAACGTGAGTGGACTCTGTGGTTGCATGATGGTCCGGCTCCTGCCGGGAACACACAGATATGTGGTGTGGGGCAGGGGCAGCTGGGGGAGTGGATGGGGGCTGTCGCAGAGCCAGGGGGGAGCCCCGGGTGGGGAGTGAAGGGGCTGGATGGGCGGGCTCCAAGCAGCAGGATCTACAGGCTCTGCCTGCAGACAGGGGGTGATTCCAGGTTTTCGGGTTTTCCTGGGAGGCCCTGAGCGGGGCTGTCCAAGCAGGGGGGTCCCTCAGGCAGTCGGGTGGAGACCTCCATGCTCAAGAGAGCAGTCCTGCCGAATGGCGAGCGCCAGAGCCACACTACAGACAGTTCCCGAAGTGTCGGAGCCCACGGGCGTCTTCAGGGAGGCCCTGACCTGGTGAGTGCTTCCTTGTGTGTGTCAGTGGGGTGTGAATGTGCACGTGTGTGTACACGTGTGCATGTGACTGCATGTATGCATGTGTGTGTCAGCGGGGCGTGACTGTGCAGGCTGTGTGTGTATGCATGTGTGTGTGATTGTGCATGTGCATGTGTGTTGCAGGTGTGAATGTGGGCTGTGTGTGCACGTGTATGCATGTGATTGTGTATGTGTGCATGTGTGTGTCAGTGCAGCATGAGTGTGCACGTGTGTGCATGTGTGTGTCAGCAAGGTGTAAGTATGCAGGCTGTGTATGCACATGTGCATGTGTGATTGTACATGTATATGTCAGTGGGACACGAGTGTGTGGGCTGTGTGCGCACATGTGTGCAGTGCATGTGTGTGTCAGTGGGTATGAATGTGTGCATGTGTCATTGTACATGTGCATGTCAGTGGGACACGAGTGTGTGGGCTGTGTGTGCACATGTGTGCATTGAATGTGTGTGTCAGTGGGTATGAGTGTGTGCATATGTGTGTGTCAGCAGGCATGAGTGTGCGGGCTGCGTGTGCACATGTGTGCATGTGTGTGCATGCACGTGTGCGGCAGGGTGCAGGGGTCACCCTTCCTTGGCTTCCTCCCTCACGCGAGGTCTGAGCAGTCAGTCTGGAGGTCTCTGCGACTACGTCCGATAGATCAGAGGGCCCTGACCGACACCTGGTCATCAAAATCATTTAGGCCCAAACACACTCCTTACTTCTCAAGCTTGACCTTGAATTGCACTTCTACCTCTGGAGGGTTAAACCCCCTGGGGAAGGGAGGACCCCATCGGCCTGAGACCCACCGAACGCCCTCTTTCCCGATGCTGACCAAGTTTAGGGAATCGGGGACGCTGTGGGTCGGCCCCGCCGGGTGTCCGCGGGGGAGGAGGACAGGCGTGCGCCCAGAGTGGAGCCGCGGCACACGGAGATGGGACCGGGAGGCGGCCCCCCCACCCTGAGGGACAGAGCCGCCGAGTCCCCGAGACTGCAGAGGCAGGGACTCCCCGGCTGTGGCCCGCAGCCCCGTCAGCGCCCGACGGTGGACGCCAGCTCCACGCTGGGTGGCCGGACGAGGTCCGGGAGGGACGGGAGGGTCCGCAGGCAGCAGGCCAGCTCCCGGGGAGACGGGCTCTGGGAATACAGTCTCCAAAGTGGCCGACTTAGTGACCGCTCCGGACTCACCAGAACGCACGGTTCAAGGGCTGTCGGGAGAGCATTCGCGACTCCACTCGCACGCCCGGCTCTTCTCGAGGACGACTTTGTCCTCTTGGGACCGACACTCAGGAACGCGGACACGGCTGCTCCTGAGGAGGCTAGCGCACTGCGTGAGAGCCGGTTTTCGGGACGTCGAGCGTGTCTTGAGGCTCTGACAAGACGAGATACTCACAGGAAGTGTGTGCACACGCCGGGGTTCGTTTAGATAATTGCTCATTAAGCAAATCGATTTTTTCCACTCTTCTTCTTTTTCCCAAATCGACCTGATTCGCCCGCGTGACCGTGGTGCAGGTGGAGCGTGTGTGGTGGGGCACACGTGGCCTCACTAATCCCGTGGTCAGCTAGAGAGCAGGTGCATCGTGACCCCGTTTTACAGATGAGAAACCACGGCAGCAGGTGCCAAGGGAGGATAGGCAAACCGGGAAGGCAGAGGGGCGCGGGGCGGGGGTCTTGTTGCTGCCGGAGAACATGCACAGTGGGAGAGACACGGCGGCCGTCACTGGGGTTTAAAGCGGGGACCAGGGGTCCTGCCCACACGGTGGGCGCTGACGCGGCTTGGGGAACAGTGCCAGGCAGTCGGCTGTTTGTGGCTAGGCAAGTGGGTCCATTGTCCACATGGATGCTGGCAAGGCTTGGGCCGGAGGGGTGGAGCCTGGGTCGCCCCAGGTGAGCACTGTGGGGGGAGCGTGGGGTGCGTGGTCTGACCCCATGCCCTTCAAACCCCCCAGCCCCCATTTGACGCATCATCATTTTAAGTCTTAGGGATCGTTCTTTTTTTTTTAAATTTTTATATGGCTTCTTTTTTTTAAATTTAAATTCAATTAACCAACATATAGTACATCATAGTTTCAGATGTAGTGTTGAATAATTCATTAGCTGTGTATAACGCCCAGGGCTCATCTTTAGGGATCGTTCTAAAGGGGGGGGTGTCCAAGCGAGGATCCCTGTCTTCTGAGTGTCATTAATTTTCCTCCAATGTATATCTAAGAATGGGTGATGGGCAGGCTGGGTCACAGGGTGTCCAACTGCAGAGAAAACCCGTGGGCAGCCTCTGGACGCGTGAGGTCGGGGGATGGTCCGTTCTCAAGGCACCTGAGCCAGGGAGTCCCCGCACGGGGCCTCGAGCCCCCGCGCCTGCCGGGCCCCCGGGTCAGGGGCAGGTCCCGCGGCCGCCAGCCAGGCTCCCTCGCCCAGGCCCGCCCGCTGCTCCCGCCGCCGAGACCGTGCGGTGCTCTTGTCTGTGGCGCGTGCTTTTCCGCTGGGCCACCCATCACACCACTCTGCTTTTTGGGGGAATAATGGCTGGGTGGTTTCTAATGGCAGATATTTCTGGATCATTGGAGAACAATTTCAGTCTTCAGTGAGACTCAGTTATGCAGCGGCTTTGGGGTGGACTTGGACTAATTAAAGTCGCTACGAAGACCTTCGTCGAAATGGATGGGGGGTTTCGGAGCTGCGCCCACGGGGCTGGGGTCTCTGTGCCTGCTGGGCGCGATGGCAGACGTCTGAGGTCCGTCCCAATGTCATACCCCACCAAACGGTACTACCCAGCGCTCCCCGCAGGACCGAGCCCAGCGCCCCTGACCCTTCCGGTCACTCGGGTTAGGCCACCGCCCCCAGAAGCCATCCAGCTGCCTGACCTCAGCAGAGCTGCCCCGTGCTGGTTCCGTGGAGGCCCCGGGAGTGCACCCCACCCTCCCGTGGGTGGTCCCCCGATGCAGCTGCCTGGGGGCTGCGCTCTGTTCACCGGCAACGCTTCCCCAGGCCCGCTCTCGAGCGCCGCGAGGCCTCTCCTTCCTCGGCGCGTCCCCGGCACCCTGCTCTCCTCCGGCGCTCACCCACCATCCGGCGCTGCTGGCTAGCTTTGTGCGTGGGACCTCTTTTCTCCCTCGTACCGTGAGGGCGCGAGTCCAGGGCTCGGGGTGCATGTGCCCGACGTCCTCGGTCCGCGTGGAGAGCACAGTGCCCTCTGCCTCCCTGACTTTGTGGGCGAGGGTGTCGTCTTGGCCCGGCCGCCCCGGCCACGCGCACGAATCGTGTCTAGAACCGCAGTCTGCCCGGGGCCCGTAAACCCCCGGCCAAGCTCGTGTTCCCGTCTGCTCTCCGCCTCATTTCTAGAAGGAACTGCACAGGCCGCGCTCGCACGCGGCTGGCCGGGCTTCCGTGCCGGCCCCACCCCCTCAGCATTTGCATCTTTTTGGCCATTAGTCTCTCATGACTTTTTATGTTTGTGAAATAATTTAAAAAAATCTGTACCCTTGACTTTCAAGAAAAATACATCTAATACTTTGAAATAACGGGCGTCCACCTCCTTTGTCCGATTACTTGTTCATGTCACGTAAACGTTCATCCACAGAACGTCAGCGGGATCGTCTCCGTGCATTCCCCCCTCCGCCTCATTAACACGTCGCAGGGCTGCCCCCAAGTAGGCGGACCCCCATCGCGTCCTCGGCGCTCGGCGCTGACCAAGCCAGGACCTGCAGAGGCCAGCGCCCAGCGGAGGGAGACGTGTGGGTGCTCACGGGCCCCGAGGAAGGACCGGTGCAGCCGGGACGCGGCGTGGGGCTTCCGGCTTCAGGTC
>CM052894.1:955878-970314 GCA_028534135.1 Potos flavus
TCAGGTCATGACCTGGTCCGGGGTTTGAGCCCCGTGTCAGGCTCCCTGCTCAGCACGGAGTCTGCCCTCCCTCTCCCTCTCCTCCTCTCCCCGCTCGTGTGCGCTTACTCTTTCTCTAAAATAAATAAATAGCTTTAAAAATTACGGAAACCATTCTGGAAAGGAGAACAGCGTTGTATGCCCTACAGTTTCCTGGGAGTGGGTGGGCTTCCCACCACACTGGAGCCCGATGGAGTCTCGGATGTGCCGGCAGGGTCCCTGGAGGGCCCGCCAGGCTCGCGCGCCCCGGCCCGGACCGTCTCTGGAGGCCGAGAGAGGGACATGCCATCTTGATGACCCTGGACAACGGATCGGCCCTTGCAGACCTGTTCTGGGAAGAAACGGACCCGTCGGCGCCCGGGTTGGTGAGCAGAGCCGAGTCCTCGGCCCGGCGTCCCTGCCGACAGCCCGTGAAGGCTTCGCTCACGTGACGTGACGTGATCTTCCCGGCGTGGACTCCGGGAGGACCGGGCACAGCACACGTGCTGTAGACCCACCGAAAGGCCCCCGAGCCTCTGGGGGGGGCCGCAGGACAGAGAGCCACAGCGCGCTTCTCGGGCCAGCCTGTCGGCTGCGGCCGGCGGGAACCCGCACGGCCTTCCGGGACAAGCCGGAGAAAACCCGTGGGTTTAAAAGCCTCTTCCCAGAATCGCGGCACCCAGCTTTGCTGTATGAGCAGCATCTCCGGGAACTCCCTCAGAGCGTGTGTGACGAGGCCAGCGAAGGTCCCCGGGGACAGGGACCGCGGCCAGTGCCAGGCCTGCCCACATGTGCCCCACCCGTCTGCCCATGGAGGCCGGCTTGTCCTGCGTCCGGCCTCGGCCGTCAGACATGCTCACGCGGGATGGGTCTGTGTTCGGGTGGAGGCTCTGAGCTCGTCTCTCCTCTGCCGATGTGACCGGCTGTGTGCCCTCCGACCGGCCCTGGGCAGACGACGGCGACGGGGGACAGAGCCTCTGCCCCTCCAGAGGGAGCTGGAAACGTGCCTCCAATTTCATTCCCTGAGATTTGGGGGCTCTGTGTCCGGGCCACATACTAGCATGTTCTGACGGTCCTAAAGAGCTGTGTAAGCTGCCTTATCCCAAATCGCTGTTTCTTGATAAAAGGCCACGTCATCCACCAAGGGAGGGGAATGTGTGAGCACGGGGTGCACTCGGGCAGGGGGCGGGTTCGTCCCGCAGGAGGTGTGGCCACACCGACCCGGGGTCTGGGGTGGCTGCTGGCAGCCTCTTCCGGAGGAGGGTTGGGGGCCCGTCCTGGGATCTGGCTCAGGTCCTCCTGGTCCGAGTGCAGGACGGCAGGGTGAGGGGGTCCGGCCGGCTGCGACACGGATTTCTCCCGAGCAAAGGTGTGGGGGGCTCAGGCGGACACTCTCTGCCCAAGAGGGAAGGAGGGCTGGCTGGTGGGACAGTCCTGGCCCTGGGCGGCAGGCTGTCTAAGGTGGGTGGCCTGTGGGAGCCGCTGCAGGGCTGACACCGACTGCACCTCTGGGGGGGACCGTCCCCGGGGGCGCATGCTGGGGAACCGTGGCCAGCCGGCCCCTGAGTGAGGCCCCCGGACGGCTCCAGGCTGCACACCCTTGCTGTGTCTGCATGTTTTGGACATGGTCACGAAGCAGGGCGGTCCCAGCACCGTTCACACCCCTCCGGCAGGGGACGGAGGACACAGGACACATTCGAGGCGGGCACCAGCCGCACGTGTCACCCTTCCCTTGGCGGGCGTGTGCGGAGCGTGGAAGCCTTCCCGAGGGCAGGGGAGCCTGTGTGTCAGTTACAACAGAAGGACTTAGACCCCGAGCTCCACGGGCGGACATGAAAACCCTCGTCCTGCCGTGACCGGGCACTCGGGATCTCCATTAGCTGCTGCTGAGACGCTGGCGTCAGGGGACGTTTCCGCGCGTGGCGGGTTTCACAGGCAGAACGTTTCCCGTGAAATCCGTGCAGCGCGGAGGGTCGTGCAGGACGCAACTCATCCCATGTCTTCCCGGGGTGGGGGGGGGCAGGGGGAACGTCAGGAAATAATGCCGATTAAAGTCCTCTCATACCTACTTGGCAGCAGGTGAATGGGCAGCCTCTTCTGCTCGGATCGGGGGCCCAGAGCAGGGCTTTCCCCCACGCGCTCCCCGCGCTGTCCAGCGTCCGGCCAGGCGAAGGCTCCCCGTGTCCCCGCGCGAGGGAAGCGGGGCGGCCGCAGGGCCTGGAGGAGGAATCGCCTGGGCTCTGGGTGCAGCTCTTCATCCGTGAGCCGCGCGACGTGGTTTCCGGAGCCCCGAAGCCTCTGCGGACCCCGCCAGCCGCCCGGCAGAACCCCCGGAGCCCCGCCGTCTCTCAGCTTGTGCTCCGCGGGCACCAGAGCCTCGGGGGGAGGGCCCGGCGGTCCCCACCGGCACGAGTGAGTGAGGCACGCACCGGACTCCCCGCGCGGGCGAGGTGGGGAGAGCGTTCACAGCAGGTGTCGTCTCCGACTCAAGGACGGGAAGCAAGCAGAGCAGGTGCGCCCCGCTCAGACGGTGTCTCGGGCTGGGGTCTGGCCGTGAGCGCCCGACGAGACAGGGCAGGGAGTCGGGCCTACGACAGGAGCCCTGCGGTCGTCTACTCCAGAGCTGCCCAGACCCTCATGTGCACACCTGGGGACCTCGTGAAGATGTGGATTCTGAGTCGCTAGGTCTGGGGGAGCCCGAGAGTCTGCATTCCCGACGACACCCGCCCCCGTCACGCCCGTCCAGGGCCACGCCCTGACAGCAGCCCCTCGAGTCTGCGCCGTCCAGGGAGGAAGCCACCGCCTAGCAGAGGCCACTCGCTTTTAAGTCAAACACTTGGTTCCTCGGCGCCCTGGCCACGGAGCCATGTGTGACCGGAGCCGCCATGCTGGCCCGGGCAGGCGTGTCTCCGTCATGGAGGACATTCTCCGGGGCAGTGCCGTGCAGATTGTAGGGCTCGGGCGAGACATGTCTGAGACACACGCCTGGAGTCTCATTCCATTCCTGTGAGAGCGTCTGGATGTGCTTGATTAACACTCAGACCATGGAGGCACAGCAGAAAATTAAAACAGCTGTTAATTTAATTTGAGTCCATATTCTTAGAGAACCGATTGTAAATTGGGAATCCTAATTGATCTCATTTCTCACATGTTCCCCACGAGCCGCGGACCGCAGCCTGAGAGCTGGGAAGATGGCACCACTCCCTGGTCAGCGCCGGGGAGGCCGAGCCGCAGGCCTGCAGCCTCGGGGACCGCGCGCCGCCTGTCTGAGCCCAGCGCGCCCCCCGGGTCCTGGGGCAGGTGCGTCGCCTCTGTCGGAGCCCTTCACCGTCACCTGCCGCAGGCCCGAGCCCCCCAGCACCGCCACGCTGCGTGGCCGCCGAGTCAGCCTGCGACCACTATCCGGCCACAGCCAGCCTTCCACGGCCGTTGGAAACCGCGCGATTTCATCAGACCAGCGCCCTCGAGAAGGCGCGTTATGGCCCATGTGATATGGCAGGAAATAGAAAGTATCGGCAGGCCCAGGACTGGACACCTAGGAGACTCGCGAGGAGTCAGGAAAACTCGTTAAAGCCGCGCACACACACACACACACACACACACACACAGAGGCAAGTTCAGCGTGTTTGTTTTTAATTCCAGATTATTTTTGATAAAGAACATTTCTCTGTGACGGCGACAGCCAATCAGCTCTTGCAACGGGCGATGCCGAGGGAGGCAGCAGGGAGAACGGCCTCCCCCAGCCTCGGCAGCCTCCGGGGGGCATGACTCCCTTGTCTCGGGGTCTGCCTCTGGGGGATGCCCCCGCTCCCTGAGACAGGCACTTCTAGAACCCTCCGCTTCCAAGGTCAGTAGGATGACCTTGGCACCGACATTGGCCCACCGGTCCATCCCTGTGTGGCCCTCCCCCATCTCCGGCGAGCGACCGTCACAGTGAGTGGAGTCATCCCCTCCTCTTCCCGAGGGACGACAGATCCCGGATCCCAGCCTGTGGTGCCTCATGCCCGCCACAGCCCCAGAGGTCTCGGTTTTCCTCAGACAGGGGGCAGCAAGGCCAGTCCTGGCGTCAGGGGCTGCGGCCGGAGCTGCGTGTTTTCCTTCTGCGTTTTCCACGTCTCTGGGCTCAGGTCTGGACTCGGACCCTTCCCTGCAGAGAAGCTGCACTTACGCTTTAGAGTGACAAGGTCCCGCGTCCCGAGCCTGCGATGAGCGTCCCCGCAGACAGGGGACCCCCTGCCCAGCGGTGCAGGAGGCGCGGTCCCTCCTCCCATGTTGGGACCCGGACAAGCGGACCAGGATGTGGCAGAGACTCAGGGACAGGCCCGGTGCGGCCCCCCCCAGGGCCTCCCTTCCCGGAGAATGATGCAGGGCAAGGACAGGCCCGGCCTGTGCTTCATCAGGGAGCAGGGGCCTGGGGCAGAGCCCTCAGCCCTGCCCGCTGGAGTCGGTGCCACACACCGCACGCCAGGCGCTGGGAAGGAATAAATACTGTGCATTTACATTTCAGCTGCACATACCCACAGGGCTTACTTAGGGGCAAGAGTTGAAAACGGACCCCTCAGAAGGCGGCGGCTGCGGTCCACGGTCCAGTGAGCCCGGTGCGGCCCAGACGCCGGCTTCCTGATGCTCAGAGCCGAAGCGGGAAAATTAAGGAATGCGGGCCGCTAATTGCTTTGCTCTTTCAAAGTTGTCGATGCTTTGGGGCTGTTTTGTCTATCTTCCAAACCTGCCTGCGTCATTAATAAATGCCCGGATGTGCGCAAGCCATAATTACCGGTGTCCTTTCTCGGACTCGCGCTCGCTGCCGGCAGCAAGAGGGACACAGCGCGTGGAGACCCTGCCGCCCGGGAGTCCTGGAATCCCGGCCTTAGCTAAATGGTTCCTGAAAGTTGGTGATTGCATTTGAACGACTCCTGTCTTTGTCTTGCAGCAGAGCGCGCAGACCGGCGCTGGCCAAGGACAGAGCCTCGGCTGAGCTGAACAGACGCTAGACCCCAGTGGACAGTTGTCACCGTGGGGGGACTTCACGCAGATCTCGGGCGCCTGTGCCGCGTGCCCCCAGAGGAGCCGGAGTCCGAGTCCGTGAACGAGGACAGTCTATTTCTTGTTGCATCAAACACTAGGCACAGGCTGAAATCGCGAATTCTCCTGAGAATAAAGCCTCATCCGGCTGACTACCCAGCGGCGAGCCACCTCCTGCCTGCCATCCGGAAGGTAAGTCCTCGTCCGTGGGCTCACCTCCCGCGAGGCGGGTGACGCGGATAATCGGGCCACCTGCTAGCCTGTGTCCTGAAGGAACCCGCAGCACCGTCTCCCATGGCAGCGAGGATGTGCGGGGTGCGGTGTCCACATTTTAGACTTCCGGGGGCAGCCGTGAGGCACCCCCATGCCCGCGCTCTGCGGCGGGGTCGCAGCCGTGTGATGGTTCCCTGCGCCGCGGGGGAGGAGCGCCGAGCTTCCCTGGAGCAAGCCGCCCTCGGGGTTTGTCCCCCATCACCTTAACTACAGGCACGGTCTTCTCCGCCTTTAGCAAAAAACAAAGAAAAAAATAATAGAAACTACCTTTGTCAGGCTGAGGATTTAAAAAATTCTGTAGCAACTGTAATCGCTTTTATCAGAAATCACGGAAATCCTGTGGACGATGTGAGCCAATATGTATGTTTGATAAACCCTTGCGCATGAGAGCACAGGCTTTGCTTCTCTGCCCGAGGTTCCCCGGGGCCTGAACGGGGGCCTTGGGAGCCGGGCCCTGGCTCGTCCCACCGCCAGGCGCCCCCGGGACCTGGCCTTCCCGCCACACGTGCGCCTCCTTCCCCAGGCCCACCCGCCCGGACAGTTACCCGGCGGCAAGCACCAGTCCTTCCTGACATTGTCCCATCACCTGAATTTATTGTGTGAAATAACCCCTTTTGGGCCCATTTTGAAATGTCAGGGAATGAGGAGAACTGTGAGTATTATAGATGTTGGGACCCATTTTCCGGAAACACATAAAATGCAGAGGGGTGGGCGGAGCCTGCCTGTGCGTCCTTAAGTAGAAACCCCGCGCAGGGAGTGGACGCGGTGGCGTGGGCCTCCTGGGGGACTCTCCCTCGGGGGCCGGAGCCTGGTCCTGTGCTGGGGGGTTTTTGCAGTGCACAGCATGAGGTTCTGTCCGTGCCGCCTCCGGCCCCTGCCTCACACCCCATTTTACACTGTTCAGGAGGCAGGCGTAAGCTGAAGAGCTCAGTTGGCTTGCCCACCTGGAGGTTCTCCGCGGGGCTCGGGTAAAGGGCTGTGGACACAGGTGACCTGGCAGGCAGCTCTGACGCTGAGTATGGTGCTGGGGACAGGAGGCAGGGTCTGGCCTCCCACACGGGGGCAGGGAGGACCCAGGGTGTGGGGGAACGCGAGCCACACGATGCTAGAGCAGCACTGTGTCCCCGGCAATTGCTGCCTGGAAACCTGGACGAGGCGGGCACCGTGAGATCGGGCAGGCTCGGTCGAGGCCCCGCGTGCGGAGCGCCTCCCGGCCCGGCTCTGGGCACGCACCCCTGCTGCCTCAGCTGGTCTCCGGGGAGTGGGCGCGGGTGGGCGGTGGGCCCGCAGGCCCTGGCTGGCGTTGGTGGAGCGGGGACCGGCCCAGCCTGCCGCCGGAGGGCCTGCCCGGGGTGGGCTCTGGTGCGGCTCACCCGGGGCACGTGGTAGAATTGCATTCAGCAGAGAACGCCGCCGACGAGCCGGTCACCGGAATACCTCCCCCGGCAGGAGTCGGGCGGCCTCTCCTCCAGGCCAAGCGCCCAGAGCAGGAGCTGTTCGGCTCTCCCCACACGGCTCCCCGCTATCCACCTGCCGGGCGAGCAGGGGGTTCCCCGTCTCCCTGCCCGAGGGAAGCAGGGCGGCCTCGGCGCCCGGAGGAGGAACCGCCTGGGTTCGGGGTGCGGGCCTTTCTGGACGTGTGGGCCGTGCTACGCGGTTTCCAGGCCCCCCGAGCCAGTTCCGCGGTGGTGATGGCGAAGCCTGGCCTGGGCGATTTTGTGTGTGCAGCACACAGTATGTGTGCTGTGACAGGCTCTCTGGTGGGCATTAACATGCACACACGTGCCTCACACCTGGTGCACACACACCACTTCACACCGTGTGCAAGCACACAACTTCACACCTTGTGTGTACATGTGCCTCACACCTGTGCACACAGGGACCTCACACTCATGCACACGTGGATGTCACACCTCGTGCACACACCTTACACTCGTGCACACACAGACTTCACACCCGTGCACACATGGACCTCACACCTCGTGCCCACACAGACCTTGCACTCGTGCACACATACCACTTCACACCGTGTGCAAGCACACGACTTCACACCTTGTGTGTACACGTGCCTAACACCTGGTGCACCCACGGACCTCACACTCATGCACACACAGACCTCCACTCATGCACACATGGATGTCACACCTCGTGCACACACCTCACACTGTGCACACACAGACCTCACACTCGTGCACACATGGACCTCACACTCGTGCACACACAGACCTCACACTCGTGCACACACATGGACCTCCCACTCATGCATCCACAGACCTCATACTCATGCACACACAGACCTCGTGCTCATGCACACATGGACCTTACACCTCGTGCACACACGAACCTCACACTCGTGCACACACAGACCTCACACTCATGCACACATGAACCTCATGCCTTGTGCACACACACCCTTTACACTCGTGCACACACAGACCTCACACGCACACACGGACCTCACACTCATGCACACACAGACCTCACACTCGTGCACACACAGACCTTAGACCTTGTGCACACACACACCTCCACACATCATGCACACTCCTGCCCCAGTCACAAGCCTCCCTCTCAGACTTCTCTGTCTTCATTTTCCAAGCCCTTTCCTGTCAGCATCTGGTCCACTGGCCGCCGTCCAGGAGCCTCTGTACGTTCTCCGCTGGGCTATGTCTCCCTGCACGGAAGGGGTGGCCAGGCTCACTGCCACAGTCCCTCCCTCCGGAGAGGAGCTCTCTCCCCACGCTCCATCAAGGCCTTGCCCGGTGTGACTGGGGTGTGGCCACCATCTGTGTTTGACTAGATCCACATATGGGACCAGTGAACCTATTTCTCCTTTTCCTCCAGGTCTCACAGTGTGATGTCCCCATAACCGGAGGGAGAGGGGCTGCTCACGCAGCAGGGGGTGACACGGGGGCTGCACCACCTGCTGTGAGGCTAGTTCATGCTCTCCAGCCCCATCCGTGCTGACACCCCCCTCCTCTGTTTTATGATGGATCCCTGCTGCCCGCTCGAGTCCGTGACTTGGTGGGTCTGACAGAACCCGGGTCACGGAGGCCAGGTCCAGAGCCCCAGATTCCCATCACTTGGGGCCCTGGCCAAACAGTCCATCCCCACAGGGCTGGGGGCATGCCAGGAGCAGTTTTGAAAACGTATTTAAGTCTCAGCTGCAGGTGGCCGTGCCTCGCTCTAGAATCCCAGACCGTCGGCTTCGTCTGATTTCAGTGGCTGATTTCAACCCGCAATGGCTAATTTGTTATTAACCCTGCCCCATATGTGTTTTGTTTCATATTGTATTTTTTGAAATTCCCACTTAATGTCTTTCACTTGTGTCCTGATTGTGTTCAGGTTTTCTTTTCATCCTTGGACAATTTGTAATATTTGTAATGGTTGTTTTTATATCCTCACTGGCTATTTCTAATCACTTGTCATATTGGGGTCTGTTTCTACTGCTTGATTTTTCTCCTGATTGTGATCATAATTTCTAGATATTTCACATGCTTGGTCATTTTGATTGGTCATCAAATACTGTGAAGTTTTTAGTCCTGGGTTCTGTTGTATTCCTTTAAAGAGTGTCAGGCTTTGCTCCAGGTTACAGCTCTTTGTCCAATAGGTTGGCCCTTCTGAGGGTTATTTCCAAGTTTGTTTGTGCAGTCCTCACACTCGGACTGGGTATGGGGGCCTAAGCCCCACTAGTGAGTAGCCTTTCTCAGGACTCTGCCCAACGTCCGTGTATCTCAGGCTCTCTCCATCCTCTGTGATGGGAGCATGACTCTCCCCTTCCCTATGTGAGCACTGGGAGCCGTTTGACCTCCCGTCTTCTGGTGGCTCCGTCCCGCCCTGTGGGTTTCACCTCCATGTGTGTAGTCATTGCCCAGCCAAAGCTCCGGGTCCCTTACTGTCCACTCTCTGGAGACGGAACCCCTCCAGAGTGCCTCTCCGCACATCCTCCTCCTCTCTGGGGCTGTGCCCCACACATCCTAGCTTCCCAGACCCCTTTCACACAGAAGTGGGACTCTGGGCAAGACCCCTCCTGGCGCCATGTCCTGGGAGCTGCCTCCCGGCTACACTTTGGGAAAGTACAGGGCTCGCCTCTGGTCTGTCCTCTCTGGGTGGATCAGTCACCTGCCAGCTACTGGGCAATCCTTGAAAACAGAATTGCATATATTTTGTTGGGTTTTCTATTTGTTTTTGCAAGGAGGTCAATTCTTAAGGCAGTTAATGCTTCGAGGGTGTAGAAGACTCCTGGGTGTAAAGTTTCGTTATTTAGTTTACCTTTAGAAACAATGTTCTTTCCAGCCTGCCTTCTTGGTCCATTCTCTCATCTTGAAGAACAAAGAATGCAATCCCAAGGGGGCAGCTTCTCCTGCAGGAAACCAGCTCTGGGCTCAAGTTTCAGCCCCTCCCGCACTGCACCTGGAATGCATCTGTCGGCTTCCTCCATCAGGCGGTGAGGCTCCTGGGATGGGAGCCAGGACTTACCCATCCTCGGACCACGTCGGCTGACAAGGTACCTGGAAGGTGCGCGCGTGCAGCAGTCCGTGAGAAACGGGGGCGCTTGTTGAAGTCCCCTCGGCCTGAGACAGGGGCTGAACTGACACAGGCACTCCCACATCCGTGCAAAGCCCGTTCCCCGCCCCTGCTAGGGAGCCAGCCTTGTTCCAGATTTCTCTATGCACCGAACATCTGACCCCGGGCCTCTTTTCTGCAGACAAGGCCTCTTGGAGGGGTTCCATCCAGCCCAAGGGCATGAGGACCTCCTTGGAAGAGATGGCTAGGCTGGAAAGGAAGACTTTAAATTGAGGTTAGCGGGTAGCGCTGTGACCTCCATGGGCTCTGCGACCGGGTCGACAGTGAAAGATTCGGGGCATGACCTTGGCTGCGGTCGCCTCCCTGGACCACAGCGCGGGGCGTGGGGCTTCAGTGGCCCTGAAGCCTGTGCGTGGTGAGCTCCTAATCCACCGTGTGCTGCCAGGCGCCCGCTGGCTTCTCGGCGTGAGCTCGGGGTTGGGGGCTCCGGGGGCTCCGGCGCTGGGCGCCGATCACCAGCACCGTGAATGGGGCATTTTCAGGCTGTGTCCTTGATGTGGGGTCAGAAGAAGCAAGCGGCCCTTGCTTCTCTCAGAGTGAAGCAGCAGAGGGCCGGGGGCCGGCCCTGGTGCACTCGTGAGGGAGCAGCCTTGTGTCGTCTCACCTCTGCGGGATCGGGGTCTGCGCCCCTGGGTTTGGAGCTGGTTTGGGAAGCCCGTTGGCATCAGCAGCAGGGGCGTGAGGGAGCTCCTCCTCACCCGGCAGGTGCACAGGAAACGGGGCCCCCCTCCCCAGGAGGGCGGGAGACCCTGAGCCCCACAGAGGGAATGCGGTTTGCTGGGAGCCCACAGCCTTTACGGGAAACACCCAATCCGTAGTCCCATCGTCCACTTAGGGCTCTCCGGTGAAGGACAAGGCGAGACTGTGGGGCAGCAATCAAAGCTCGCCCGGCCAGTGGGCCAAAGACTCGTATCCGTGCATTAAGATGGAGAGGAAAACTTTCAGCCAGCCATCCCTCCCAACCATCCACTCGCTTCCCCCGAGATGCTTCCCGAATGCCGCCCCGGGCCGGGTGCTGCTGCAGAACCAGGAGCGTGTCCAACAGGAGGCCAGGAAGACAGGCGACTTTACCTTCTTACAGGGTAAACAGAACAGTGACAACAGCCATCGCCACCAAGGACTGGACGTGTCCCCTGAGAGTCGTAGGAGGGAGCCCGGCTGCGGGAGGGCGTTCGGCGTGGGGCCTTTGGGAGGGGACCCCGGCTGGCTGAGGTCACGAGGGTGGGCTCTCTCGAGGGGATCAGTGCCCTGATAAGGAGACCCGTGAGCCCTGTGAGGACACAGTGTGAGGGCGGCTCTGAGAGCCCCGAGGGGGGCCCTCCCCAGGAACCGGCCGTGTGAGCACCTGCTCCCGGGTCCCAGCCTGGGGAACTGAGAAAATCAACACCCGTGACTCAAAGCCACCCGGCCTTTGGTGTTGAGCCGCGGCAGCCCGGGCTGATGAAGATACCCGCCACCAGCAAACGGGACAAAACGTGAAGGATTTCCATTTCCTAGAGCAAAAAATGGTGCTTGGCCAGCCTTTGTTGACAGCGATGAATATGCATCTAGGTTTTAAATCCTATTTCAAAAAGCATCAAAGATGCTTTTATCTAGTTAGCAAGTGGTTTTCAGAGTAATTTGCTTCCATAAAAGCACCGCACGCAGTGACCCCAGTGTTGGTGGCCCTGTCCCGTCGTGAAGGTCCCGTCTTCAGAAGCAGTGCCCACTCCCTTGCTTGATGCCTTCGCAGAAGACCGAGTCCTGTGGGAGAACAAAGGGGGCGGGTTCGGATGCCTCCTTGATCAAGGAGACTTTGAAGGTCAAAATGACATCCATCCAAGTTCCTTGACCCGGTGAGATGATCTCCAGCAAAGAAGCTCCACTCTACGCAGCGTTTCTGGATTCCAGCGGTGGAAGGGAGCACGGAGCTCACTGGGTCCAGTGTGTCACTGCGGCCAGGAGGACGGCTAGGTTTGGTGAGAGAGGGACTTGGGAGGGTCTCCGGTGTGTCACTCCTCCCGCCTGGGGCTGCACAGGGAGCAACAGGACACTCAGTGGGGAAGCGGCACCTGTTGGGCGTCTCCGTTGGGAGGACAAAGCCCCGCCCCCTCCAGAAGCACCAGGTTTCAGGTCCACGGCAGCCTGTTCGCTGCAGCCTTTTCTGACGCCCCCGTAGACCGGACGAGGGCCCCCCTCCAGGCTTTTAGACGGCCTCCGCCATCCGGCCTTGGTGACAGTGGCCACCTGGAGTCCCCCTCCGGCATCCTGCCTCGGTGACAGCAGCCGCCCCAAGTCCCCCTCCGTCGTCCCGCTTCGGTGACGCCGGCTGCCCCAAAGAAGCTGTACCGCCGGGTGCTGCTGCGAATGTGCAAACACCGGGCCAAGGGCGAAGGGCAGGGTGGACGGGGTGGGGACCGGAGGCGGCTGCAGGGCCCAGGGGACCCGCTGATCTCCCCTCTGGTTGAATCCACTGAGAAATCATCCATGACGTCGAGTTTTCTGTATTTCCAGCTCAAAATGATGATCTTCGGCAACACCTTTCTTCTTGTCAGCTTAGGGCTAATGACGTGATTTGGAAACCTGAGCATGTTTCCCTGTGAACGTAAGTTTTCATTTCTCCAGGATGAATGTCTGAGATTGCAACTGAAGTTTAGTTGAAGAAGAAACTGCCTTCCTACCCTCCGTGGGGCTGCTTGGTTCCCTGCCTGCCCACCAGGTAGGAGGGCTCCGGTCTGTGCCCCATGCCCGGCGCGGGGGTCCCTGGGGGTGTTTCAGACGCGCAGAGATCGGGCAGCTCATGGGGCTCCCGGTGGGCGGGGCTCCCGGTGGGCGGGGCTCCCGGGGCGCGGTTCCCAGGGGCTACTGACACCTGTCCTCTGCTTACTTGCTACCCCGGGCTGTACCCTCCATCAGTGAATAACTCCTCATCTCTGCTGTCCAGCCTCTACTCGGATTATTTGCTTTTCCCCTGTCGAGTTTTGAAAGCTCTTGGCGCATTTTAGGTACTCATTATCTGTTGGATGTGGCGTTTGCAAATATTTTCTCCAGGTCTCAGGCTTGTTTTTTGTTGTTGTTGTTGTTGTTGTTTTATCATCTTGATTCTTTGTCAGAGCAAAATTTTTAATTTTCATACAGTCAGATTTACCCATTCTTTCTTTCATGGTCTGTGCCTTTGATGTCGAGTCTAAGAACTCTTCTGCTCGACCTAGTTCCTGAAGATTTTCCCCAACATTTACTCTAAAAGTTTTATGGTTTTATACTTTACATTTAAGTCCATGATCCATTTTCGTTAAATTTGGTATAAGGAGTGCAGATTAAGTCAAAGCTCTCTGTTTTTGGACTATGGATGTCCAATCATCCAGCACCATTTATGGAAAAGGCCATCTTTCCTCCTTCTGCACTTTTGCCAGAAATCAGTTGGACAGTTTTGAGGGCACATTCCCGGGTTCCCTGTTGAATCCTGTTGGTGGACACATTGTCCGTCTACCGACACCATGGTCTCGGCTGCCTTACTATGGATTGCCGGACCCCCCGCTTCATTCTGTTTCAAAATTGTTTGAGCTATTTTAGTTCATTTGCCTTTCATACATTTTTTAAATGGACTTGTTTATATCCACACAAAAATCTTGCTGTGACTTTGAAGGGAATTGTGTTGAATTGTGTATCAACTTGGGAAGACTTTACATACTCGCTGGGCTGAGTGCTTTCAGTCATGAGCATAGTCTTTCCCTACATCTGTCTGCACCCACTTTCTGTCTTAGAACGTGTATGTGGTTTGATGGATTTATGCCTCAAGATGTCATTTGTCAACAGTATAGTGTGTGTGTGTGTGTGTGTGTGTGTTTTAGAGACAGAGAGCATGAGCAGGGTGGGGGGCAGAGGGAGAGAAAATCTCAAGCAGACTCCCCACTGAGTGCGGAGCCCAAGGCAGGGCTCAATCTCATGACCCTGAGATCATGACCTGACCTGAAACCAAGAGTTGGATGCTCAACCTACTGAGCCACCCAGGAGCCCCTGGTATTGTGTTTTTAATTTCAGTGTCTGTGTGTTCATTGCTTGGGTATAGAAATACAATTGACTTCTGTATGTTTATGTTGAATCTTGAGGCCTTGCTGAACTCATTTATCAGTTCTAAGGGTTTTTTGATAGATTCCCTGGGATTTTTTACATAGAAAACCATGCTCTCTGCAAATAGAGTTTATTTCTTTCTTACCTACATTAAAAAATCTTCCTCCCCACTGACTTTTTGCCTTACTTCTCTGCCTAGAACCTCTAGTACCATTTTGAATAAAAATGGTGAGAGGGGACACGTTGCTTTTTCCCTAATCTTAGCAGGAAAGCATTTGGTCTGTCATCATTGACTATGGCGTTAGCTTTGTTTTTATTTATGTCATTTGAACTGATTTCCAGTTTCCCCCAGTTTGTGGAGTTTTTATCATGGGTTCGTGTTGGATTTGTCAAATGCTCTCTCTGCATCAGGTGATAGGTCATAGATTTTTCTTCTCTGATGTATGGATGTGGGGCTCACACTGCCTGATTTCTTTTTTTTTTTTT
>CM052894.1:970814-987151 GCA_028534135.1 Potos flavus
TGTCTTCCAGTCCCTCCTGTCATTGCTTCTTGCACCTGGGAGCCGCCTGCCGTGGTGAAGAGATTTCGGAGAACTTCTAGGGCAGGAGGAGAGGGCCTGCGGCTTTTGGGAAGAGCAGAAGTCCTTGCGAGGGCTCCGCTCGCCGTTTTAAGGCCCACGTGTTGCAGGCCCCATTTTCACGATCTGGAGCCCTCATTCCCAGGGAACGTGTGGAGGGAGACGTATTTTACCGTTATATAAAGGAAACATTTAAAAAAAATGGAGAACTTGAGGGATAAAAAAGGACTTTTAAGAAAATGTGCTTAAACCAAAAGAAAAAATGAAACTGTATCTTCCAGCTGGAAGGAAAAGACCCACAAATAAACAGGAAAAAAACCACAAAAACCAACAGGTAAAGAGTAATATTCTCCCAGATCCCTTGGAAATGTTTTAAAGGCAACGTAATAGTTTATTTTATTTTAAAATGATCACTTTTTAGTGTTAAATTAAATGCCAACTTGTAAGAGAGATTCCATAGTGCAAATGATCTTGGTATTTTGGGATAAACACAACCTGACAATGGTCCCCTTGTTTTAATTAAACTCGGAGACCCCACCGAGCGGGGGCTCCCCTCGCGCAGGGATTTCCATTAGCAGGTGCTCTGCGCTCACACTCACGGGTGAGAGGAAGACACGTTCACGGGGAGAGATTGGAATTAAATTGTCTCCATGGGCTGCTTCACGCTCCGCATTTATTAGCACTGGCTAATCCTCTCTCCCCGCTGCCCCCCGCCTCTAGCCCACGTTTGGTCCTTCATTCGGGAGTTTCCGAGCATTGTCAGCAAGCAGAAGGCCTCCCCGTCCTGCTCCAGGGCCGACAGCGAGCGCTGGCTTTCCCTCCGCACACACACACACACACACACACACGCACGCACACGCGCGCACGCACACGCACGCACGCACACGCGCGGACGCACACACGCGCACACACATATGCGCGCACACATGCGCACACGCGCGCACGCGCACACACGCACGCACACACACGCACGCGCGCACACACACACGTCCTCGAAGACCCTCGTGCTGCCCCGGGGGAGCAGATGCCCCCAGGAACAGGCCCACAGCCGTAAGCACCAGCAGCGGCCATGACGATGGTGACCTTGACCACTGACCTACACCCCAAACACGGGGCCAACAGGTGGAGCTTTGCTGCCGCTGCCGAGGCCTTGCCGGTGGCCGCGCGCACCGTGTTCCGTTTCCAGGGAGGATGGGGCTCCTCTCGACCGGCGCAAGAGCAAAGTCTGCCCAGCTTTCACCGAAGAATTACCGGGGGGCTTTCCTACCATCTTCAAAGTTGGACAAACTCGAGGAGGGACGTGACAACACAAACAGGGAAGCCGAGCAGAGGAGACGTCTGGTCACCTGTCCTTTGCTGGAAGTCCCACAAGGAGCCTCAGTGGGCGGAGCGCAGGGACAGGGCTGACCGCGGGGCCCGGTTGTGCACCTTGCACGTGGCACCTGTGGGTCCAACGCCCGGGGCAGCCCCGCTCAGGACCGCAGTGCGGGAGGCTCATGGACATCGTGATGCTCCCCCGAGGCTCCTCATGGGGGCCCAGAGGGGATAAGGAGGCGGGATGGCCGGCCAAGAGCCGGGTGTGCCCCGGAGCCGGCTGAGGGGGAGGCGTGGTCCCTGGGCCCTGCCGCGGTGGTGGGAAGACCAGCAGAGGACGAGGTCGGGCTGGGGGACGGCTCCGGGCTGCCCCGTGGGAAGGGCAAGGCGGCCAGTCTCCCGTCCCTGCCCCCACCAGCGCACCCCTGCGGGCCACCTCCGTTCTTCGCTCCCGTCCTGATCACAGAGTCCTTCCTGCACGACGTGCGGCCATCCCGTGACAGGTCCCAGGGGCTCCTGGAAAAAGCAGTCAGCTCAACACAGAGGACACTTACAATACCCCCTCTGCCTCGGGGACCAAACGTGACCAGCTTTTCCTGGCGTCCACTGCAGATTCGGGAGTGAATCCTTTGCCCAAAGACACACAGCTAGCAGACAGCTGAGCCAAGATTTCAACTGGCGCCGGCCTGATCCAAAGCCCGGGCCTTCCTTCTGAGACCCCACTGCCCGTGGGGCCTGGACCGGGCGCCCGCCCTCTCCGGGTCCTGGTTCACAGTGGACGTGAGGGTCCGCCGCGGGAACTGAGGCCAAGTCCACAGCCAGAGCCTGCGGGCAGCTCGACCTCGCTGTGCTCGTCCCCTAACCGCTCCCACCAGCTGACTCGTAGACGCCGTTTCCTCGCTCACTCCGTTTGGGGGCTCGGGCGAGGCCTCCCTTGTCAACCTGGGTCTATAATCAATCATCTTTAAGGTCACTCCACGCCGCGGGACCGCGATCCCTATTACGCAGATCAGAATTTCAGTCCTGAAATCACATTTCTGAGAAACGTTTTAGGAACCTAAATAACTTTTCCCTTAGCCTGGCTTGGAGGCCGAGAATGCAAATGGGCAGCCTTGAGTCCCGGCTTATCTGGGATCCATTAATGGCTCGGGAAACGATCTTGGTTTCCTAAGGCCCCAGCTAGCGGAGACACCGGCGTTTTTTCTTCTCATTGGATGACACGGCGTGAAAGTGGCTTGAATTTCTGAGGCTGCGGTTCTGGCACATCTTTGCCACGAGGACTGTGGTCCGTGTGCGTTGGTTCATTCCTCGGAGAAGAGCAGCGGCGTCCAGGCAGAAAGCAGGCGAATCGCGGGTAGAGAGGCAGCCCGTCAGCGCAGCGGGAAGGCCTTCCAGAGGAGGGGACGGGCCGGCCTGTCGTTCCGGGAAGTTGTCATCCCTCTGCTGGCATCCTGGTTAGTTTTGGGAAATCAGTTCCAACTGGGAAATGAAGCTGGTGCCCTCCCCTCGGCCACGGCGTGATTTCTGGGGCAAGAGTCCCCCTTCCTGTAAGCTCCCGGGGCCGAGCCCTCTGCGGGCCTGGGGTCTGGGTCTGGTCACTGCCGAGCCGCTTTCCCCGAGAGGCTCTTCAAAGTCAGCGTTCAAGATTTGAAACTAAAAAAAGCAAAGAAATTAGAGTCCCTGTAATAATAATCAGGAAACAGCAAGATGCCGTGGGCCTCGTTTTCAAAGCTGGAGTGTGTATCGGGCCGAGTGTGGAAGGCACGGCGAGACGCCAGAACGTTCCATGGCTCCGAAGGGGGAAGGGGCGGCCGAGCCCGATGCTCCCGCTCCGCGAGCAAACCGTGGGTCCCGCGCTGGAGGGCCCGGGAAGAATGGATGCTTTGTCTGCCGCTCACAGAAACCGTCCACTGATAGGGGAGGCTTTACTGTCACCTCCTGAGGAACAAAGGCATTAAAGATTTTGTTTATGTTGTCTGTGAAAATGTGATCAGTACGCCCTTAGAAGCCGCAGGGAACCTGCCTTCTGCTAAGTGGTGAGAGCAGAGGCCGGTCCGCAAAGGCCCCCGACACCTGGGCTGCGTTGCCCGCGGGACGCCCTGTCCCTCCAGCCGGTCCCCCAGCTCCGGCACAGCCACGACCCAGTGACCCCGGCTGGCCGCTGCCCCGTCCGGGAGGGCGCCCCTGCTGCTGTCTGTCCCCCCCACTGCTAGCACCCCCCCCCCAGCAGGCGGCTCATTTACGGCCCTGACTGGTAACAGGGCCAGTGGGGAGGGCCGTGAGCTGGTCTTCGGGGATCAGGAGGGAGCCGCAGGCTGCTGGGCGGGGGCAGCACTCCTATGCAGATTTGCTGATGCAAATGAAGGAGGAGACAGGAAGGGACCTTGTGGCTCTCTTTCTGCATCTCCTTGAAGTCCCTAGTGATCAAAATGCAAATACCCGCAAACAAGGAAGTGGAAACGGGCTGTTTTCCTATTTTCGAAGAGGCCAACAGGGCACAGCGCTCTTCCTGACGCCACCGGGGTGCAAATCAGCCCACCTGAGACTGGGGTGCTCCGGGGAGGCCTGGTTTGCCGAGGGCAGGGGACGCGGAGGTCATCAGGCCACGACGCAGGGGCGTGGGGGTCACTGAGGGTCTCAGGGGCAGCAAGGGGACCAGCGCTGTGTGCGATCAGGAGCACTTGGCCCCTGGGGACCAGTGTAGCTACGGGGGAGGTGCAGCGGTGGGCTCCCTGATGTCCCCAGCGAGGGGGCTGGTGGCCTAGCGCGGCGGGGGGATGACCTGCGCAGGCCCCGGAAGGCCTGCTGCTCCCCCCCAGGGGAGCCCCGTTTCCTTTCCTGCCCGAAGTGAGGATGAGCTTGCTGGCCTGGGGTCGCCGGGCCAGGGCACCGCTCGGCTCAAGGTCGCCAGCATGTTGTTCCGGGGGGTCTAGGCCCTGCCGGCTGCTCGCTGCGGATGCGTGAGGCCGGGAGCGCGGTACCGAGGGAGACGGGCAGGGCCGCCCTCCGTCCCCCCCACCAGCCTCACTGCCGCGGCGCCCCGGATGAGACAGGCCGGCTGCAAACCAGCTCCTGACCTCGCCTGCCTGTGGGAGGGGAAGCAGGGTCCCAAGGACCCTCACGGCCGAGCTCTAGGAAAGGAGCCACATTTGCCTGTTTCCTTCCCGTTCTCTGTGGGGTGACTAAGGTGTGACGTATTGACCTGTTCCTTCAATTAGTCCTTGCATAAAACAGTATTAAAATATCAGCCCTAAATTTGCAATGACGACTAACAAAGCTAATTAAGGGTGATCAGGAATCCCTTTATTACCCACAAAGACATTACGGGGAACTTCTAAGATAGGAAAATAATGAAAGATCAATACGGCTAGTGGACGAAACTCAGTGTGACAAATCAACGGGGACTGGCCTGAAAGGAGAATATTTTATGCTCGTAAGGCAAATTAATCTGAGTGTCAATAAGGAAAAACAATTACGAAATGGAAATTAGCCCCATGTTCCCGCAGGACCCGTGAGGGGACAGACCTGGAGGAGACATGGCCAGTGCTGGCGGGAGCGGCGAGCCGCTGGGACAGCCGGGAGGGGACGTGGCCACAGGGCTGAGCCCCCCGAAGCCGGCGGCAAACCCGGGGCTGTCGTCTCCGTCCGCATCCCAGGTCCTAACAAACGGTGCGCGGGGAGTGAAAGCCCTCTGATTTCTCACAGGATGGAGGGTAGTTAAGGTCCACTTAGAAACGTCAATGCGTTCTCAGGACTCCGCAGCGTCGTGTCAGGTGGCGTGGAGACTTGGGCTACTTGATCCTCGGCGGTGCGCTCCCCTCTTGATTTACAGTTCACCGTTGCTTAGGGTTGTGTGAATATTCTGCATATAAATCCCAGGCACACGCAGTGAGGAGGGACACGTGAGCCCGGAGACGCGTGACGCACGGTGGGTACCGCCCACAGCTCGGCGTCAACCCCGGGCGCACAGCTCCGCGTGCGGCACGTGGAACAGACCTAAGGAGGCCGGTCATTCCGGGGAACGTTGGCTTAAACTAGCAGCAGCAGAGGTCCTGGGAGCTCCTCATCCGCGGGGGGCGGGGGGGAGAATTAACCAAGACGCGTCGGGGGGGTTTCGGTCACACTCCAGCTCCTCAGATGACAGGCGTCCCGGTATCTGCAGGGACCTACGGGTGACGGGGAGGCGGCTGGTTGTGATGAAGGTTGTGGGGCTTCCGTGGGGGGAGTGACTCTGGGAGCACACAGCAGGGACCACTAGCTGGGACTTGGGTCCAGGAAGGCTTCCTGGAAGAAGCGGCATCTAGGATGAGACCTGCAGGGGTCCAGAAGCGAGGCAGAAGAAGGAGAGGAAGGATGGAGGGCCTGCCAGGCCCGGAGCAGGGAGCCTGACGCCCGGGGGAGAGCACACAGCTCAGGCCCGCTGAGCGGCTCGCACGGGGAAGTGGAGGCCGTCTCCCCCTTGCATGCGGGGGAGACGGGGCGCGCTCTCTGCGGCACCCCCAGGGGCCCCTCCTGAGCCCGGGATGCAGCCGCTCACCCAAGCCCCGTGCCCAGCCTCTTGTTGGTCTGGATTGAAACAAGAGTAACCTCTCAAACCTTTTCGGTCAGGAGAGACGGAGCACTCCCCGCCCCAGCCCGAGGGCCCGGCGGGAGGCGCGCGTGTCCCGTGACTGCGGAGAATGCGGGGCGCACTCTCTCTAACAGGAACCCCGCGCCCCGCGTTCAGAGGTCAGAGGAGCTCGCTTTCCTCCAGGTGAGCAGGCCGATGGAGAAAGGGCTTTCGAGGGTTTGGCCCAGTCCCCAAGGACACAGCTCGGCCACCATCGGACACCTGGGGGCCGGGAGGCTCCGGGGGAGAGGAGTCCCGCCAGGAAGGGGATGGTGGGGGTCCTTGGATGCCGTCGACAGGCCAGTGCTCTCTGGACAGGCTGGCGTCCCGCTCGGAGGAGGACGGTGGGGGCTGTCCCTTACAGGTGGGTCTCAGAGACCGTGAGCTCCTTCCCCAGGAGGAAGGATGGAATTCCCTCCCTGCCAGGAGGGTCCAGGCCCCCATGAGGGCAAAGGGCCACCTTCGGGGACAAAGAATGAGGCTGTGGGGGAGGCTGGGCCGTGCCTGGGAGGGGAGTGAGGCCTTCGAGAAGGTGTGCAGGCTGGGGGATGGGAGGCCCCGTGATGTGGAGGACCGCTCCCCCCGCAGCCTGAGGGGTGTATGGATGGGAGGGGGTCGGGGGAGCACCTCTCACGGGCGGTGCTGCCCTTGGCCAGCTCTGTGAGCCCCCAGAGCTGTGGGGACCGCGGTGGGCCCGCCGGGGGAGCGCGTCTGACCAGTTTCCATTTGAATGACTCTGTCATGCATCATACGGTGTCGCGAGCCGCTCCTCACGCGGGAGAACAAATGTTAATCCTTTCAGGTGGACGGCGGCGGGGCGGGGAGAGAGGAGGCCCGGCGCCCCCCGCCTGCAGCCAGTCCCAGCCCGGCGCCCCCAGCCCTGGTCAGGGCCCGTGCGTTTGGGACCCAACCATCAGCTGACAAACTTGGGGACCATCGTTTCTCACTTCCGGTTAGTCGATGACAACCGCATCCGCGCTGCGGGGAAAGCCGAGTGGCAGTGCCCCGGGCAGCAGCGGGCGCCTGGCGGGCAGCGAGGGCAGCCTGCGGGGTCCGCGGGGTGCGGACCGGTTCTTCCCGGGAGGCTGCCGGGAAAACCGCCCAGCCGGTGGCCCAGCACCGCGAACCCCTGTTGGCATCGGACCCCAGCGTCCACCGCCGCCCCGGGGGCCCCCACCTTGCTCTCGACGCCCCGAAATCAGGAATTCTTCTCGCTCTCACGGAGTTTCTCTGCGAAGGTTGGAGTGCTGCCATAATTTATAAGCTGCAAGGAGAGGTGCATTTTATTGATTTCTGGAGTGTGCCGAATCTTTCTAAGCTCATGCATAATAAATGCGCTTTGATTTTTCCCCCAAAGTTACAGGTAGAGTTGCTGAGAGCGTAGCTGAATGTCATATGAGACGCACACCTCGAGGAGAAGCTGACGGCGGGCCTGACGGGGAAGGAAGGTCTTGGCCCCCCTCGGATGAGGCTGGGGGGGCGGGTGCAGAGCTCCTCATCACTCCAGGGGCGACTGTGACCTTTCCCCTGGCTGTGCCTTTGACCTTGGGGGCTCTGATGTCACCTCCCAGTGGCCGTGTTTTCACCAGTAGCTTTGCCAAAGGCAGTTGCGCATCTGAACATGAGGGGGGATGGAGAGGTGGGGGGGCAAGGCGGGGGGTTGAAGCCCAGTCACATGCCCAGTTTCACCCCCAGGTGAGTGAGCTGTGCCTTCAGCTCTGCGGCTCTGTTCAACTTTAAGATTTTTAGAGCTAATTTTCTATTTGTTTTTATGTTATAAAAGCTGTTGCCCAAACCTCCCTCACCAGTGCTGGCGATGCCGATGGCGCACACGGCGCACACGGCACACAGCCCCCTTCCCCACCCCCCCACTGTCCTGAGACCATCTGGTCGCCGGGTTTGTATTTTGTTCAAGCTCAGGGACGACAAAGGCATTCGACTCAGCTGGAGTCTTTCCCTCCGGCTCACCTTCGCCGTCTGTCCTCCCGCCGGAGGTCAGCGTGTCTGCACGGCAATCACCAGGCTCGAGCCCGCCGGGAGGAGCCGTGTGGGGTTAGCGCCCCACCAGGGTTCTCCTTGGGGCAGCTCCAGACTTTGGAGAATGTGTGGCCACGGCTCCTGCGACGATCCTGGGAGTTAGGGGAGCAGAGATAATTTCTCCTCAGATGAACAGAGTCACTTGGCTGGGGAGCGGGAGAGAGTGACCCACCAGGGCCTGGGGCGACAGCTGCCCCCTGGGCAGCCTCAGATGGCTCGGGGGCCTGGACAGCGGCCAGGCGGAGGCCAGCAGCGAGAACGCCAGGTCCCACCGTCACAGACCTGCTGCCTGGAGCACGCCACGCCGAGGGAAATCTCTGCAAAGCCTCCTCCTGCATCATTCCGAAGACATCTCATCCGAGGATGTTCAACACGGTGTTGTTTATCCTGCTCTCAGAGCATCGCGAGCAACCCAGTGTCCAAAGAGAGGACTGATGAAGGAAATTATTGTGTATCAATAACGAGGACACTTGGTAGGACTGGATGAAGAGGAGGACGCAGATCTATCTTCATTCTGTGGCAAGAGCTTCTCCAAGGCTGGTTGGACCCGCAGAGGAGGGCTGGTTATCGGATTCCTGCTTTCACTTCTTCGTGCCCCCTTTCTGCCGCGTGACCTTGCAGCCCCTGGGGTGGGGGGTGAGCTCGTGTCCACCTGTGGCCCACGGAGTGTGAGCAGACCCGTGTGGCCGGGCTCCGGGCTGCGGGGCTCTGGGGCCAGAGCAGAGGCGGCGGGCGGCCCCGCGGGGCGCGGCTTGGTCAGCGGACACACGGGGGCTTCGGAGCTGGGAGCTGGGAGGACAGCCGCTGACATTCGGCGTGACTTACTGCGCAGTGATTGTAGTCGTAGGTGGCTCAGACGGAGAATGACCCAACATTCCACTCTGCGTGATGTTGGCGAGGAAAGCCGCTGTCCGTGTCCGTGAAGGTGCCTCTCGACGTAATTCCGGAATGATAAACACGGTTTCTCTTCCGGTGGTAGGATTAGGAAACATCTCGGTTTGTTTTCTTTAATGTTGCTCTGTATTTACAAACAGAATTTATTCACACATTTTTTTTTTAAAGAACACTTTTATTTTTTATGAGAAATTATCAACTCTCTTTTATCAATGCAAACATCTCTGCAATCCTACTAGTAAAGTTTAGACTCTGCATCAGGGCTGGCCTTTCTCAGAGGGTCTCTAAACAGGGTAGAGACACGTCTGTTTTGTTTCCTCAGACGGTGGTACGTCGACGTGGTTAGTCAATTTTCATTACGTCACTCTGTTCACAAACAGCCAGCTCGCCTCTGTTCTCCAGATACAATTTTCAAAAATTATCCTGTTGATAGATTCTGTGCAAAAGTCATAGATCTGATTAGCCGTTCGCTCTTCCAAGACGGGTCAGTGAACAAACAGGCACTGACTTCCTGCAGTGCGAGAGTCAGATATGTTTCCTCCGTCCACAGATGGCGAGGACCCTTCCTTCTTTGCTTGCTTCTGCTTGTGGACTTTGGATCTGGAGATGGCCGCTGGGGGCAGGACCAGAGGGGGCCTGGCGGGGACAGTGTCTTTCTGGTGCATTTGCCCCACGTGTCCGGGACTGTGGGCTGGAAGGGGCTGGGGTCTCTGACCGCTCAGTGTTCTCGGCTCTCCTGGGCTCTGGTCCATACAGCAGGCCCATGGTCGCCGTTCTCTTCAGTGAAACAAACCAGACGTAATTCTTATTAGTAACAAATGAAGGTGGGCAGCTCAAACCTTGCATACGTTTCAATTTTTCTGTGCAAATTCCATGTTTTTCATTATATGATTTCAGAGAGCATATTTTTCCGCCATGGGGACATAATTTCTAGAAATTTATGGTTCTAGTCCTTATAAGGAATGAGCCTTCGTGTCTTCTGTGAACGGGTATAGACCTTCTGAGGAAATCTATAAAAAGACGCAGACAGCCCCTTCCCAGAGCTGGGGGTGGATTCCGATGACTCAGCAGCAAACGCCAGCAGAGCTGGGGTCCGCGAGGAGCTGGCCCAGAGCTTCCCGGGCAGCCGTCCCCAGGAACCTTCCAGGGGCTCTGCTGGGCCGGGTTTGGCGGCACTCCAGGCACGGAGTTTTCCACGTGAACTGCTAATAGCTTCCTTTGAAAACCAACATGTCCGTCCATTCCGATCTGACCTGAAAGGACCCCGAGAGCTCGTGTGGGGCCGAGGGGCAGGTCTGGCTTCGGGGAAATAGACATCTGTTTGCACAGGCTTATCAGACAGACAGACCTTCGCTCCACCTGCTGTGCACGAGGGGACGGAGATGCTGACCGACGGACGGCGGGACAGGAGCTCTCTGCACAGCGAGTGTGGAAACATCGCTCCTCCATCACCTGGCCATGTACTGTCCCTCCTCCTCAGGGAGCTCAGTGGAATCGATCTAGCCACGCAGTCGCTAAAACGTGCGCTCCCTGGGTCATTCGGTTCCAGGGAGGTTGCTTTTTCTCCCCAGAGTTCCCGGGTCAGGTCTGGCCACGGGCCGGCGAGCGCGGTCGTGGCTGTGGGATTTCCAGTCCAGGCGCGCTGGCCCGTTGGCCCCGGGCGCTCCGCACGCGGGGCAGTGGCCGTCGGTGAGAGGACGCCGTGTAGGGCATCGTGCGGCTGAGCTCACACAGGTTGTGACTCTGTCCGCGGTTACCAGCCGAGCCCGCTGGGCTGACCTGCTGTCGGGGTTGTTGGAACAAAGGAGCGTGTCCCTGGGCGGCCGTCAGGCTCAGCTCCCCGTCAGTGAGCCGGGGAGCCCCGGGCGAGGGGCTGCCTCAGGTGGTCTCCACGTCAGGGAAAACGACCGGAGACCCCGGTACCTTTTGGCCGGAAAGGTCCAGACACCTGCCCCCGTGGGCTCGACGAGGCGACGGCGCCCCTGGCTCAGCAGCCCCACCCCAATTGGAGGTGACACACCCTCGCCGCCCACGTGCCGTGAGCCCGCGGAGGCAGAGCCCCAAAGACGGCCCGGGGGGCGGCGGGGAAGCAGGGAAGGAGGCCCTGCTCCCCGCCTCCTGCACTGTCTGTGGCCGATGGGCCCCGCCCGGCCCACCCCACCCCTGCGGCTTCCAAACGCTCCAGAGCCGCAGTGGGTCTGACGGTGAAGCAACCTGCCGTCCACTCCGCCCTCGCTGGCTCCCCCGGGGCCCGGGGCTGGGACGGCCGCCCTTCCCCAGCAAACCGCCCTGGAGCTTTGCTCGGTCTTCACCGCGGCCTCGTGGCTGACCCGGGGGCCTCCGCAGGAGTCGGGGGTGGGGGGGCTCGCCGAGCAGTCTCTGCTCGCACGACCGCACGAGTGGGGCTCCGGGTCAGCCCAGGTCACTCCGGGCTTGGTTTCCTACCTTCCATGAGCCAGCGGTAAACACAAAGTTATTACTAGAAGACTCAAGAAGGGGCCAAATCCCTGGCAACTTTGCAAACCACAGGAAGAAGTCCCTCGGGCATGTCCACGGGGGGACTGTTTAGGACCTGCGCGTGAGGTTTGGACTCGGTTCCGCCGGGTCGCCGTCTGGAGCAGCTCATTTCCCCCCATTCGCTGTTCCGCAAACATCTCCGGGGGCGTGCGCGAGGGCGAGGTCCCCAGCTCCGTGGGGCCCTGGCTGCTTCAGAGTGAGGCTGTTCGCGGAATTCTGATGACTTCTGCCCTGGGGACAGAGTCGCAGAGGAGCCCGGACACCCCGCATCGCCACGCCCAGGACCTGCGGACGCAGACTTCACGCAAGGAGCTCGCTCATCTGTGGATCAATGGTCTTCCGGGCTTTGCAAATTTGGGGCGCCACAATTTCAAGTTCCATTGTCTCCTTGGTGTATTTAAGGTTTTAACATATTTTTATTTAGAGACTTCCCTCTTCCTGAGAACAAAAATTACAGACTCCCCTGACCACACTGGGGCTAACGTAAGCGCGGGGCGGTTCGCACGGCCACTCCCGATGTCGCGGGAGAAGGAGGCTTTGCCGTGAGCGAAAGTGCAGCGGCTCTCGGTGGACAAGAGTCATGCCAGACACGAAGGAAATGCTAGCGAGCGAAGGTTTCGGTTTCATTTTGGCTACAAACTTATTCTACGTTTCTTAAGCCAACTTGCAACAACGGGAAACAGGGCGCCGGCTGGGGAGCGTGGCCCTTGCCCCGGGCAGAGCTCTGGGGGAGCCTCTGCAGCCGGGGAGCTGGTGAGCAGGTGGCAGGAGGGACAGGCGACCCCGGGGCCCTAGTGCTGCTCGCCAGCGAGTCCCCCTGTGGGGCGGCCAGGCGGGGGTGGGCGTGAGACCGGGTTCAGCAGGACTCTCGACGAGGCGCCTCTTGCTGTGTTTGGTTAACGCAAGAGAAAACCTCGGGCCGGAGGGTAACCGCGCCTGGTTGAGTAAGCGAGGTCGGACAATGGGCTGCAGGTGCCGGGCAGGGCCCCACTTGGGACCTGGGAATCATCCAGCATCGTGTGTGGGGTGGGGATGCCGTGGCTTCCATCAGACTCTCCACGGAGTCCGACCCCCCCACGCGGTGAGACCGCCGGCGCAGAAACCCCGCGCGTCAGATTCGCAGGCGGAATGTAGCAATAACAAACACACTGAATCACGCGGTCCAGAAGGATGGGGAAAGTCTGGAACCGTGGGTGGAATTTAGCTCTCTAACGTTCAGAAGGAGCGTCGGGAAATCCTGTGACGGGTCTTCATTCTCTCTCGGCACCAAAGACGTTCAAATGATTGTGTTTCGTCTTTCAGACTAAGATGCGCAGATGAGACGCGTGCTGACACTCAGGCCTGGGGATGCTCGGGACACAGGGCTCGCCCACGCAGCTGATGGGAGGGTATCGGCACGGCTTTTCGGAGGGCGATCAGGGTTGTGAGCATTGACACCCAGCGATCCCATCTTCCCGCAATAACCAGAGTCGGAGTCCGAAGTGGACGGAGTGTTCGTGCGGGCTTGTTCAGGGCGCTGAGAGCGCCGAGTCATGCTCCCCTCGTGGGTGGGATGACACGCCGCGGGAGAGTCTGGAGCCTCCCCTCTCGAGGTCACGTGAGCCGGGTGGCCCACCAGAGTTCTATTCCAGGAACTGTCTGTCTTTAAAACAGATACACTATATGCCCCGAAAGGCCGTGTTCAGAGAATTTAATTAAATATGTCACGCTCTACAAATTTCCCGTCTCCCACGTAATAAGAGCACGTGTGTTCATGCCGTGGCCCCCGAGGCGCTCGGCCCAGCTGTCCCCGTCCCGCGCCGGCCCCGTTCCCGGTCGGGCCCGACAGTGGACTGAGTCTGCACCTAGTGTGGCCACTGCGTACCGCTCACGAGGACCCACTGGAGGGAAGACGGGCCACCCTCCCCTGTCGCCTCCGACGCACGGGGGGAGCCTGTAGTTTCCAAGGGGAACGTGGCCCACCTGTGTAATGCATACACTTTTGTTTTAAGAGAAGCTACAGGTATTGTTCAAAAGTAAAATAATTTTGTGATGTTGAACGCTGACATTTTAAACATTAATATTTATTAAAACGTTAATACCGCTTAAAAATAAAATCACATGCCTTTAATATGTCACATTCAGATGATTTAATACATCTTCTCTCACTGGAAGGGCAGTGTTACTAGCGGACAGCGGGCAGAGGCTGGAGCACTCAGTCGGTCCTGCGACCACGAGACACGGTCCCGAGTGTGCCTGAAGCTGGCCCCTCCCCGTGAGCCCCCAGGTGAGGACGTGCCGCGCTGACACCCTGACTCAGCCTGGGACCCCGAGCAGGGAACAGCGGGGGAGCCCGCGAGCCCGGGATGAAGAATGGGTTGTTCTGGGCCACCAGCTTGCGGTGACTCGTCCTATGGCCCAAGAAACCCAAGCAGCTCTTGGCAGGAGGGACGTGCCGACCGTGTTGCAGGAGGGTTGCCGCAGCCCGAGCAGGTCTCTGCGGGGGAGCCGGTTCATCTGGAGCACGGGGCCTTCCCGGGCGCTGTGTGCCAGCCTCATGGGACGTGCAAGCCCGGGGCTGCCTCCCAGGCTCCGGGGTCCTGAGCAGACAGGTCCGGAGGCAGCTGGCACACCCTAGGTGGGCGCTGACGTCTCAGTCCTCACTGCGCGGCGGAGCGAGGTGTGTGCAGGGGGCTCTCGCCAGGAAAAGCCAGGACACTCACGGGGTCTCAGGGCCAACCAGCCCCGGCCTCCTGGCTGCAGCTGCCGCTCCGTCAGCTCAACGGCAGGGCCGGGATGTGGCCCTCCTCGCTCTGCCGCGCCCCGGGCCCTCCTCGCTCTGCCGCGCCCCGGGCCCCAGGCCCTCTGCTCGGACCCACTGGTTTGCTCGGCCGGTGTGAGGGCTCAGGAGCACAGGCTCGTATTTCCTGGTCCCCTTCCAGAGGCCGAGCTCCTGACCCCTGGGGACGCATGGAGGCTGTGGGGAGGGCCCGGGGCTCCTGGACGGTAGGCCGCCACCCCATCGACCTTCTGATCCGACCTTGCACCGACCCCTGGCGCTCAGGACGTGCGGGTGGGAAGGCCTCCGGCCTCAGCGGCCTAGGTGTTCCGCAGACGGGCCCACCGCCCTCTCATGCCGGCAGCTGCAGAAGGAGCCGATGGGAACTGGTCCGGGGGCCGTTTGCCTGGCCCGGCCGTGGGGGGCACGCGCCTTGTCATTCCTGCCGGCGCTCCGGGGACGAGGGCGCAGGGTCTGTGTGCAAACACTGGCTTGTGCGGTCGGAGCCCGAGTGTCATGGAAACCGACATTTTTCTAAACCGCTCGCTCAGCAGCCAAGCTGGCTGGCAGGTCTGGGCAGATCTGGGCAAACGCAGCGGTGTCTGCCTGACGCCTGTGACACTGAAGGGACTCCGTGAGCTCGGGGACGGTCACAGCACAGCCCGCCGCGGTCCCAGGCCCATGACAGCCGTGCTCCCGCCCTCATAGTGACTCCGTTCCGCACGCTAAGGGCCTGGAGCACGAGGCTCCGCGTGCTGGGCTGACGCAGACCCCGGAGAACGGCTGAGCCCTGACCTCGGGGAGCTGGGGCCGCCCCTCCCTCCTGGCCTCCTCTTCACCAGCCCCCCCTCCCGAGCGCACGCAGACGCCTGCTGGGCGGACGCGGTGTGCTCGCCACTGCCTTGTCCTCCCGCCTGCGGGGCTGGAGGAAAGTCGAGTCAGAAAGCCAGCTTTCCAAGGGCCCGGGCCTCCGTGTAGGGGCGTCTCACCGCGGCCGGGCACAGGGAGAGGGAGCGCGGGGCGGGGGGCTGGTCCTACAGCACACGGTGCCCGTGGCGTACACAGAAACTCCTTCCGTTTTGGGTGGTGGCTACGCTCCAGATCTGTGGCTGTGAGAACAAGGCAGGCCAGAGTCGCTCCCGTGTGGGGAGCCCCTTGCTGGGCTGAACCCCGCCTCATCCCTTCGGTGCCCCAGTGACCGCGTCCTGGGATGGCGGGCCCCACGGCGGAGTGGGAAGGGCTGGGATGGGTGCACCCCAAGCACAGGTGGGCCAGAGGGATGCCACGCCGCTGATGGGGACGCACACCTGTCGGGTCTGGCGTTCCCAAGCATTCTCAGCCATATCACCTGGGAGGGCAGAGCCTGCCCTGGAGGCTTCCCCGTGGGGGACGTGGCTGCTGGTGTCGTGGGCTGAATACTTGTGACCCCCCCACGTTCATAGATTGAAAAATTCAAACCTCCAAAGTGATGGTATTAATGGGGTTTTGGCCGGTGGTCAGGTGATGAGGACGGGGCCCCCGTGACGGGATCCGGGCCTTGCGAGGGGAGACCAGAGAGCTATCTCTGTTCCCTGCGAGGTCGCGGAGAGAACACGATCGGCTGCAAACCGGGGTGGGGGGTCCTCCCCAGACGCGGGATCTGACGGCACCTTCATGCTGGGCATCCGGCGTCCGGACTGAGAGGAGATCTCCCGCCGTCTGGGGCTCCTGGCCTGTGGCCCTGATATGGCTGCGTGAGCGGGGGCTCTGTCCTTCACCGCGGGGGCCAAGGGCGTGTGCCGGAGCCCTGGCAGCCAGGACGCGGGGCGCCCCTGCTCCTCCAGGAGGTGCCCTTGAGGGGCTCACGGGGCACACAGAGCCGCTCTCCGGCTCCTCCTGCTCACCGCTCCTCACCCGTGTCTGAGGACCAGCCGCGCGGCGGGAGGTGGGCACCTTCCGTGTCTCCGTGGCCACCGAATGCTGGGGCGTTTAGTGTGACAGCAGCCCCGCAGCAGCCGAGAGCGCCGTGAGGGGCAGGGCACCTCGTCCGGGAGGTCACTTGGTCCAGGCGGTCACCCTCTCCAACCGGTCACCCCGTCCAGGCGGTCACCCTGTCCAGGCGGTCACCCCCTCCGGGCGGTCACCCCGTCCAGGCGGTCACCCCCTCCGGGC
>CM052894.1:987251-1004685 GCA_028534135.1 Potos flavus
CCCTCCGGGCGGTCACCCCGTCCAGGCGGTCACCCCCTCCGGGCGGTCACCCCGTCCAGGCGGTCACCCCGTCCAGGCGGTCACCCCCTCCGGGCGGTCACCCCGTCCAGGCGGTCACCCCCTCCGGGCGGTCACCCCGTCCAGGCGGTCACCCCCTCCAGGCAGTCATCCCCTCCGGGCGGTCACCCCGTCCAGGCGGTCACCCCATCCAGGCGGTCACTCCCTCCGGGCAGTCACCCCCTCCGGGCAGTCACCCCGTCCAGGCGGTCACCCCGTCCAGGTGGTCACCCCGTCCAGGCGGTCACCCCCTCCGGGCGGTCACCCCGTCCAGGCGGTCACCCCCTCCAGGCAGTCACCCCCTCCGGGCGGTCACCCCGTCCAGGCGGTCACCCCCTCCAGGCAGTCATCCCCTCCGGGCAGTCACCCCCTCCGGGCGGTCACCCTGTCCAGGCGGTCACCCCGTCCAAGCGGTCACCCCCTCCAGGTGGTCACCCCGTCCAGGCGGTCACCCCCTCCAGGCGGTCACCCTGTCTAGGCGGTCACCCCCTCCTGGTAGTCACCCCCTCCGGGCGGTCATCGATACCATAGTAACCAACAAACTTCTGTCAGGGCTTTGGAATGTGATCCTGCTCACGGCAGAGGTGCGGGTCCGGGTAAAATATGAATTTTGTTGCCGTCCTCCTCTCGGCGGTGGGCAGCGGTCAGCCGCCGGAACCGTGGCTCCCTCCCCGCCCGGCCCATGTCTTGCGTCTCTCTTATGGCACTTGATCCTTCCCTCACTAAAACATGACAATTTAAAAATCTTTTTTCCCTTACTACATTCCTCCCTAAAGAAAGATACGACGATTGCATCAAACTGGGACGCGAGATAAGCCACAGTGAGAAACAGAGCCGCCCAGGGCACTGGAGTTGGTCTGCTCCTTCTGCGTCTCTGTGGACACTCCCTGTCTTTTCGGACGTGCACACACGGGTCAAGAAGCACATGTGTTGTCATATTATTTTGTAGGTCTTTCCTCTTAACCACACATGGCGAACATGCTCCCAGACATCAAACATTCCTCGGCGACACGGTTTCCGTGACTGCTGGGATCCCTCGCCCCAAGCTCACCAGCTCGCCGACTAGCTCATCCCCTGTGTTGGACATGCGGGGAATTTCCAGGGTTTGTTCTGAGGTTGTACATGATCCTGTAGCAGAATCTTTGAAGACATCTCTCCGAGGATGAGAATTTGGAAGCAGCCTGCTCCCCCGGATCTCTCTCCTTGGCTCCCGGGACCTAGACATTCTCTTGCTGCGTCTGGCTTCCTATCATTCAGTTTCCTTGTCGGCGCCTCAGGCTCCACGCCTCTGTGCAAAGTTGACCCTCAGAACACCGTCCGCACCATCTGCTGCCTACGTGAAACACACTCTAAATACAAATATGCAAACAGGTTAATACTGAAAGGATGGAAACAAATGTACTATGCTCATACTCAACACCAGAGTGATCGAATTAACATCTCAGTAGATCTCAGATGAAAAAAAATCCTGCCAGGGATAAAGACGTTCCTTTGTAATGTTAAAGGGCTACTTCATCAATCCCAAGCATGTACGTACCTAATAACACAGCTTCAAAACACATAGAGCAAACAAGGATAAAGTTACAAAGAAAAACCTTCTATACACCAACCTTAACTCAGAATCGATCCTAACGCTAGATGTTAAACTATGAAAGAAGGTAATATCAGAGGTAATATTTGTGTCCAAGGAGAACATTTCTTACATCATCAGAAGCACAATCCATATAAGAAAAGCATGATAAATTTGGCTTCCTCAAAAGTCGGAATTTCTACTGTTTGAAAGATACAGTTACGCTATAAAAAGACAAGCCACAGACTAGGAGACAGTATTTGTGAGCTATATTTCTGACAAAAGTTGTTTGCAGCATATAGAAAGGACTCTGAAAACACAACATAAGAAAATGAACATCCGCTAAAACACTGGGTAAGATGCTTGGATACGACACTGAAGGAGATGTGCACCGAAATATGCTCGACATCCTTAACCATGCGAGAGACGCAAATTAAAACCAGAGAGAGAGGGCACTAAACCCAGCTGGGTTGTCTGCAGTGAAAAGGCCGGCCCTCCCCAGGGACGGAGCTAGGTGGTGGGTCTGGAGCTAGGACGTCAGTCGCCGGCAGGATGGGAATGCGCACAGCCGCTTCGGCGAACAGTGGCTCTGGAAAGTCGGAGCTACCCCTGCTGTGTGACCCAGCCGCTCTGCTCCGCGGTGCTTACGCCCCAAACACAGTGCACATCCTGCAAGATTGCCGAGTGGATTTTCATGGATGTGTTATTAGCGGTGCATCTGAATTGTAAAAAACTCAAAGCTCAACAGATGGAAGGAAAAAAATTGTAGGAAGTCTATTCGAGGGACTATTACTTGGAAAAAAGAAAGAATGAACTACTATTGATAATCAAACAATACACGGGAAAGTCAGAGTAATTATTCTGAGTGAAAAGAAGCCAGTGGAAAGAATAGTACAAACTGTATGATTTTATTTCTAGAAAACTCTGTAAAATGCAATTAGTCTGTACTAACTGCCAACGGGTGAGTGGTGCCTGGGAGCGGGGTATCAGGGGGCGTCGGGGAGGGTCAGGGGGTACCGGGGAGGGTCCGGGGGCGTCGGGGAGGGTCAGGGGGTACCGGGGAGGGTCCGGGGGCGTCGGGGAGGGTCAGGAGGTGGGCTGGGTACCCTTATTGTCTTGGTGGTGGTGATGGTAGCATAGATATATGCATTTTTCAAAACATATCAAATTGTTCACTTTCAATATGGCCAATTTATCAAATGCCAGTGTACGTCGGTAACGCCGCTCGTACTGAGAATTTGTGAGAGCCCCCTATCAGGGAGCCAAATATCAGTCAATGGTCAATTCTTGCCGACACATGGGACCTCCTGCTAAAGCCGGCCGGCTGCCGGGAGGCGCTGCCCCGTGACGGGGAGGACACAGGCAGGGGCGCGGGGGCAGGGGCGTGAGGACGGGGAGGGCAGAGTGTGTTGGTTGGCCGCCGTTAGTCCCCGGGGCACCCGGCTAGTGACAGGACGACAGGGAGACCTCCCCCCGGCCCCCGCCTGCCCGCGCGGCACTCCGGCGGCTTCGTAGTCAACGACGCGTGAAAGTCACACCCTCGCCCCTATTACCTTGCAGGTCCCTGGGAAAGCGGGAGGAAAGCCGGGAAGGCCTGCGAGACAATTTAGGTAGAAATTGCTGCCTGTGATTTATGGTTTTAATTAAGAGCTTTTTAAGCTTTAATTAAAAAGGTACATGAGCATTCAGTATTTAAGAAAAATGCCTTTGTGTTTGGGTCAATTGAATAACATAAAGTAAAATGAGATACATATTTCTAGTCAGAAGCTTCACATAAGAAAGTAGTGTACATAATTAAAAAGTAAATTTAAACTGATTTGGGCATAAAGGCTTTATAACTTGGGAAGCTGGCTGAGGGGAATATTATTTCCCTTTCCTGCAATGGAGCGGGATATCAGATTCCACCCAGTAACGAGGCTGCTTCGCGGGACGGGCACTGAGGCAGGAATATGAATGTGCACGTGGAGATGTGATTGGCGCCCGGCGGCCCCGGGGCCCCTCGGAGTTACGTGGGGGAGTGTCTCCGATTGCTTCTCTGCCGATTGCCCGCTGTGTGATTTCTTGGCATGTTTGCTTCCTAGACATGGAAAACTTCAGGGAACGGCGCGAGGTCAAAATCGTATTTAGCGACACACGAATCCACCATGCAAACAAGCTCAGGGGCGTGGGGTTTGGAGGAGGAACAGAAGCCCGGAGGAAAGGCGCTCGTCATGCCCTTGGCCACGGGCGAGCGTGCCAGAGCTAGAATCCTGGACCCCGAGGGTGCCGCTGCTTTGCTCGGACGTGGGGTCGAGAGCACACGTGTGTTGGAGCTGCCGATCACAGGGGTATGAGGAGGCACCAGGGAGGGCGACCGCAAGCCACAGGCTTGCTCCGAGTGCCTGCACGCTGCACCCACAGGCCGGCCGCAGAGAAGGGGATGGATGCCGGTGGTTCTGAGCTCAGGATGGCGTCTGCAAGGCCCTGGTCGCCCCGGGGACTGTCAGAGCCTAGAGGGGCCACGAGGGACCGGTCCCAGGGCAGCTCCATGCTGCGTCGATGGCCGGACCTCTGCACTCACGGTGCCTCCCAGCCAGGCCCTTTGGTAAGTCTGGGAAGGTACTGGGAAGCCTCAGCCCCCGAGCATCCCTGGGATCCCAGCCAGTGGGCACTTGTTGGCAGGAGTACCCAGGATCCGTGGTGGCAGCACTGACCTGGCCTCCCCAGGCCAGACCTGCACAGATGAGCAAGCTTTCACGTTCACCGCGTGACCCCCGATTCCTCAGGATTACTTGCTGTGCCTTTTCTAAACCTCCGGGATGCCCCCCTTCCTGTCCCTTCCAGTCCCTTATAGCTTCTGCGTGTCTTCTCGGGAATTTCGTCCCTGCCTGACTCGAGTCTGACCGTCGGTAGAATGGACTTCCCCCAAGGCAGACGCCCGGCCCCCGCTGACCTGCCGTGTGCCTGGTGGACGAGGCCCCTCGGGGGTCGCCAACAGAGGCAATCGTGTATTTAGAAATAGGGAGTTGGCTGATTAGGTGAGCTATTTACTTCATAAGTGAGCAACAAGAGGGCTTATCAGACACGCCGCCTTCGAATAACAATCCTGACTGCTACGTCGAAGGGACGATTGAACTTACAGAATAAAATGTGCACATTTCCGGGACCTGTCCCTGCACCGAGGCTCGCCCTGCAGCCAGACGCGTCGGGCTGAACGTCCCAGCTCGCCGCTCCCACCCGCGGCCTGTTCTTCCAGTACGCGACACACGGTGATTCTAGAACAGCACAAAAACCCAAGAGAAAAAGAATCCAAACCACAAAGGGTCTCTGCACATCCCCAAGGTCTGTGCGAAATACCCGCCAAGGGCGACGTCCCTCTGGTCGCCGCGTGCTACGCACAGAGAAGCTCCTTGGCACGAGAACGCAGCCCCTCCCGGACCGCTGGCTCCCTCACTCGTGACCACGGTTCCGACGGCTTCGGAAGAGTCGTAAATCACCTCCGTTCAAGGGCCCGGCCGCCCCGGTAGGTGCCTCCCAAGGACTCTGCGTCCCGAGGGCACAGCGGACGTGGGCTCCGCTCGGCAACGCCCAAGGACACGCACATGGTACTTCTCACCTTCCGGCCACAAATCAAACACGAAGACATAAAGTGTCCAGCGTTTTAGTCACCGAGCAGCTGGACAATAGGTTTGTTTTTCAGATCACACTTGGGAGAGCGACGGAAGAGAAGCAACTGTTGGATTCCTTAGGAGAAACATCATGTTTTTATAACAAATGAAGGAAAAAAACAACTGCAACGAATTGACACATCAGCTTTCAAAAATGGTCGGTGCTTGGTGCTGTGTCACCCCAAACTCCTGCACTCCGGGTTTCCGAGTACAGCGGGGAACCTCGTCTGCGGGCCAAAGCCGCGGGCACTGCCCTGGCGCGGGGGTGCACGTCTTCGAAGGGGGGGCGTCGAGGGGCAGGCAGGGGTGCAGGAGGGACGGGGTCTGCCACTGAGAGTCCGTCGGCCCCAGACCCTCCCTCTGCGGGCGGCGGCAAGCCTCAGACCCTGGCGGAGTCGTGATGTGACGGCTGGGGCTGGGGGGACCTGTGTGACTCAGGGCCTCCGTTAGGGAAGTTGTGAGGGGCAGCTCGGCGTCTGGGACAAAGCAGAGGAGGGGCCAGCGAGAGTGGAAGGGGGGAGTTCCAAGAGCTGTCCCTTCACAAACACACCAAAAAAAAGAGGAATACACTGTTGGGATCGACCTTGTCAGAACTGTGGAAAACAGCCCACAGCCGCGAGCGATCGTGGGAGTACTTAAGGTGGCAAGAGAAAGGTGGCAGACGGCAGGAGGACTCTGTGGCGTTAGAGCCAGCGTTGCCGTCCCCATCGACGCCCGCCTCCCCCGGGTGGGGCCCTGACTCCGCAGGACGGCGTTGGTCGCTGTGGACGCGTCCGGGCTCCCCGAGGGGCTGACGCCAGGCTCTCCCTGACCTGGGCTCCCTCAGCATGGGACGCGGCAGCGGAGAGAGGTCCTGGGAAACAGGGGCAACAGATGAGGAGCTGCTGAGGCCCGGGTCCAACTTCAGACGGGCGGAGACCTGGAGGGAAGAGCAGGGACTCACTTCGGGGGGGGGGCTTTGAGGAGCTCCAGCACGTCCCGGGAGATCTGGGCCGCCCCGTGCGCGGTGTGCACCGAGACGAGACGGGAAGGCTCAGTCTCGCCGCCGCTGACCTTACGCTCAGTGCGGGCCCGGGCGAGGCCCAGGCTGAGCCAGGAAAGCCAGTTCTGGGGGACAGAGGTGGCACAGGGCTGGTTGGCAAAGACCTGCGGTCAGGCTGGCCTGAGTCCCCACTGCCCTCTCGACCCAGGTGACCGGGGGTGACACTCTCGGAGTGCCGGGCTGGCGGGCGTCCCGGGGCTACTTGAACGTGCATCGATGCTGTCTCCCCGTGGCCCCGGTCAGCTCGGGAGATCCATGCGGCCCCTGCCCGTGGCTTTTGTTCGGGCAGAGCAAGCAGAGGCTCTGTGGGCAGCTGGCCGCAGGACGGCTATGACATGGGACGCTGATGACCCGCTGGGCGCGTTCACGCCTCCTGTCTGATCCGCGGGGGGGACAGCAGGGGAGAACCGAGTGACGCTCGGGGTATTCCCTGTGATGCTTGACGCCGACCTGCCTGGACTTTGCAGAGCCCAGCGGTGCCGGCGGCCCACGTGGCCCCCAGCGTGGCGTTTGCTAGTTTCTCCCCGAGTCCTGGACTCGGCCCTGGGTGGTCCCCTGGGGGTCAGCCCCCAACCCTGACGCTGGCCCCAGGGACAGTGGGGAAAGGACCTGCCCAGAGCCTCCTTCCAGCGTGTTCCGCCCCTCCCCCACCGGCTGCCAGGGCCTCTCCCTGCGGGGTGCTTACTCTTACGTGCCCTCCCCCCCACGGGGCAGGCCCCTCTGCAGTCCCAGGCCTCAGCTCCCTGTGCGGCGGCAGCAGGAGCCCCTCCCGTCCTGCTCCTTCCTCGCTCGCACTTCTCCCCTCTGTGCTCATACCTGCTGGCAGTCCAGACCGGGACCCCTGGGACCCCTGCCCCCCGGGACCCCTGCCCCCCAGACCCCCGCTACTGGCCGCGGCCAGCCCGCGCCCTCGGCAGGCCTGCTCCCTTCTGCTCTGCGGCCTCTGGGTGTGTGGGGGAGCCCCCTCCCTGGCCTGGGAACCGTGCCCACCGTGATGGGCCGGCAGACAGATGCTCCACGGCGGCCGTGAAGGGCACGGACCCCGGCCCCGGGCCACAGATGGGGGGCTGCTGGACACACCCACTGTGCTTTATGTTACCCTCTGCTGAGACGGTGCCTTTATCCGTGGTCTCTGGACACGGGAACTCCTGCACCCACGTGGGGTCTGGGGGAGGCTGGACCTCCCGGGGGGCGTTCTGTGCCCCCTGTGCGGGCAGACATCCGGGGAGCGCGGGCGCGCACGGCTGACAAAGCCGCTGGCTCCACGTGGTCCGGCCTCCGAGCCGTCCGTCCCCAGACCCCTGACCAGGGGCCCCAGACGCGGCTCCCGGATCCTAGGGTCCTAGGCTTGAGCCACAGACTTCCCCCCGCCCCCCCCCCCCCCGTGGGCCTCACAAGCCCGTAGCCACGGAAACCAAGGATGGCCCGCGGTGGCAGGAAGCCCCTCTCCGCCAAGAGGGAGCTCTCTGGAAACTGGGGCGGAAACGGGATTAGGACCCAGTGGGCAGGATGGAAAAGAGCCCCCGCTCCTCTGGGGCGGCTGCGGATGCTGGTTCCCATGGGAACGGGAGTCGCTAGGCAGGGAAAGGAGGCTGTAGGGGCCGGGGTCTGCGTCTGGGCACATTGCGGCCAGAGCGCAGGACTGTCAGACACGGGAAGGCACGCGGCACGGCCTCCACTGTGTTCCTCCACGAGGAATTTTCACCTTTAAAGAGAGAAAAAAATCTAAACTGTACCCATAAATAAGAGTTTTAATTATAAATGTAGCAAAGCAAAATTATTGTTTGGACTTAAACATCTGTTGGGCCTGAGATCCGGTCACGTCACCCGGGTGTGGAGAGCTGTGGGTCGGTGTCAGCAGAGGCCCAGCCTCCCCCTGAGCGCGGGGGAGGGGCGGGGGGCTCTGCGGGGGGCTCTGCGGGGGGGGGGCTCTGCAGGGGGCTCTGCGGGGGGCTCTGCAGGGGGGCTTTGTGGGGGGGCTCTGCGGGGGGCTCAGCGGGGGTCGGACACCTTCACCCCCACCGTACTTCCCTCTGCTCAGCTGAGTCTGGCTGGCCACCCGCCAGGGTCCGTGCTGGCTCTTTCTGTGGGTCCGTCCTCTCCTTCCTCCTTCCCCAGCCTCTCCCTTCCCATTTTCCTTCGTCCATCCTCTTCTCAGAGGCGGGGAGACTTGAGAGCCAAAGCATCTCGCCGGCGTCAGGTGTGAGGTGGGAAGCTGGCTCGTCGGGGTACAAATGCCTTATATTGACAGACTAACAGAGCAAACTTCGTTGCCTGGAAACTGGCCTATATTTATATGAGAGCTTAGTATTCAAAAGTCGGGGAAGAAGAAAGCGTTATTTAATAAACGGGGCTGGGAAAATTGGTTACTCTTACAGCAAGAGTGGACCTTATCTCCTTCACTACAGAAGAAACCCATTAAGATCTAAATGTGCAAAGTGAAATATTAGCAGTTTTAGGTGACTATAAGGTGGAATGTCTCGATGACGTTGTGATAAGAAATGCACAAAGGATGCAGGAGATGGATGCTTCTCGCCGCCACCTCCCCCCCATGCCCCAGAACAAAGGAGAACAACACACTGCAAAGAAAGGAAGACCTTTCAAGGGAAAAAAGAAGCACCTTAGACATAGTGAATAACACAATTATAGACTAGGAGAGGGTATTTACAATGCTTATAACTGACAGAATTAAGGCTAAAATAATGAACTCTTACAAATTAATAAGAAAAATACAAGTGAGCGTGTAAACTAGCCAAGAGGAAACAGGAAGTTTAGAGCAGAAGTAAACTGAGAGGACAATGAATAAGGACAAAAGTGCTCGACCCCACTTGCAAGTTCCACTTGATAAAAGTGTCATCTAGACGCACAGTGGGGGTGGTCTTCTCCTGCTTAGGGAGCACAGAGCACTGGGGGATTGCTGTCTTCTGTAAACAGCGAGAAAACTGGACAGCATATCACAAAACATACTTCCAGACCTCGGAGAGCAGGCAGCGTAGGGCCGCGCTCTGGGAGAGCGCAGAGGCGAAGGGAGAGGGTCTGCAAGCTTCGGGGCAGCCGGGGGCACGGGGAGAGAGCCCAGCAGTCTCACTGGGTTTAGGAAACAGGGTTTGGAGTTGGAAGAGGTGGGGGCAGCTGGAAAATGTGGGGACGGTACCCGGGAGGAAGGACCCGCGAGGGATGGGAGCCTCGGAGACCTGGGCACGGCCCCCAGGGGCGTTGCCCGATTCCTGACCTGCCCACAGGCCGAGCCTCAAGTCCTGAGAAGGAACCTCCAGGAGGCAGCGCTGATCAAATCCCGGAGAGAGCAGAGGCCGTGGACGGGCGTGGGGCCGGCTGTGGGGACACACCCACACGGATTCTAAAGTTCACGTGGGAATGTGAGGGACCCCAAAGAGTCCAAGTGATTATGGAGAGGGGCGGACCTGAGGAACACACCCACTGAAGTGAAACCATCCTATCAAACCCTGGAAACCAATGGCGTTCATTAGCATAAGAACAGAGGGAGAGAGACGAGGACAGGGAGCCCGGAAATGGAAGCACGGTGTTGGGCTACGTGATGTCTGACAAAAGTGCCGAGGTTACTCACTTGGGAAAGAATATTCTCTTTAACACATGCTTGAAAAATTGAATATTTAGGGGCACCTGGGTGGCTCAGTGGGTTAAAGCCTCCACCTTCGGCTCAGGTCATGATCTCAGGGTCCTGGGATCGAGCCCCGCCTCGGGCTCTCTGCTCAGCAGGAAGCCTGCTTCCCCATGTCTCTCTCCCGGTCTCTCTCCCGGTCTCTCTCCTGGTCTCTCTGCCTACTTGTGATCTCTCTCTCTCTGTCAAAGAAAGAAATATAATCTTTAAAAAAAAAGAAAAAATGAATATTTATATAAAAAAATGGAATCTCAGTGCTTACCCTACATGCTGTGCAAAATTTAACCCCAAATGGATCATAGACTTAAATTAAAACTTCTTGAAGAAACAAGCAAAAATATTTGGGACTTTGAGGCTAGGCAAAGAAGTTCCTTAAGTTGGACACGTACAAAAAAACAAAAAACCACAAATGCGAAAGAAATTGCTAAACTGAACTTCATCAAAACTGAAACATTTGCTATTCAAAATCCTCCAGTGAAAACAGTGGTGAGACAAGCCGCAGATGGGGAGAAAACAGCTCAAAACCTATGTCTGGTATAGATCCTGTCCACTGAACCTTTTTAAGGAGCCCTTACAACTCAGTAATTAAAATAGAAACAAACTGGAAAACACGGAGCGAGAAGACACTTGCGTATAAAGGACTGATGTGCCGAGAAGGATGCTCACATCGTTCGCCATTAGGTAAAAATGAAGGAATGCGAGTGAGTGGTGCTGCTTCCCGTCCACCACGTGGACCAGCCAACGGAAGCAAGGGACCCAACTGGGCTTCGCATCCCTATTCAGCACGGTGCGGGGAGGGGCCCACCCAAGTGACTCTCGAACGCGGTATTTTGACCTTACAGCCTCAGGCTAAGGACAGAAGGAGCCGTAATCCCATACCCAGAGGCATTTGTCAGCAATCCTGGAAGCTCTGAATATGCTTCGTGGGGTTAATCACGTAGCTAAATACATTGTGGTTGATGGTGGCGAGGTACCTTCTAAGGAGAACGTGGAAATGGGAATGCCGGCGTCCGCCCCGTGCTGTGGGATTGGAGCAGGGGTGTCAGGGGGGGTTCTCGGTGACGGAGGACAGATAGTGTGTGCACAATTCCTAGAAAGAAGGACCCGGGAAAACTATTTCTGGAGCATTTTTTTAAAAATTTAATTTCAATTAGCCAACATACAGTACATCATTAGCTTCAATGTAGAGTTCAGTAATTGATCAGTTGCATGTGACACCCGGTGCTCATCACAGCGCATGCCCTCCTTAATGTCTGTCACCTAATTACCCCATCCCCCAACCCGCCTCTCTTTCCGAGACCTTCCGTTTGTTTCCCGGAGTCCAGAGTCTCTCATGGTTTGTCTGATTTCTTCCCATTCAGGTTTCCCTCCCTGTCCCTGTGGTCCTCTGTGCTATTCCTTACGTTCCACATATGAGTGAGACCCTATGATACTTGTCTTCCTCTGCTTGACTTATTTCACTCAGCATAATCCCCCCCAGTTCCATCCATGTCGATGTGAATGGTGGGTGGTCATCCTTTCTGATGGCTGCGTAATATTCCATTGTGTATATAACCACATCTTCTTTATCCATTCGTCTGTCGAAGGGCATCTTGGCTCTTTGAACATTGGGGTGCACGTGCCCCTTCTTTTCACTACATCTGTATCTTTGGGGTAAATACCCAGTAGTGCAATTGCTGGGCTGTAGGGTAGCTCTATTTTTACCTTCTTGAGGGACATGTTCTCATTCGGGCCGGGCTGGGAAAGAACAAGGTGATCCTGGAGTATCTTCTTTTTCTGGACAGAAAGCAAGAATATGGACGAAGAATGACAGAACGTGACCCCAGGGCCCAGGGCTCAGCAAAGACACCGAGGCAGCTTGAAGGGACTCCCATTGGCCAAACATGCAGCACGTTAAGCCTCTAACCAACGATGACAGTAATGGGTTATAACCTGGAAAAGACAAGAATCCGTGAAATTCAGTAGATTACCCCCATACAGACACACGGACACACACATCGATAAACATCCTCTCCCACATGCACACGCAGACACACGCACACTCTTCCCTTCCTTTCCACAAAATCCTACTCACAGAGATACCAGTAGTGGTGGAAGAGAAAACCGTCATTGCCAACCATGGTGTTAGTCACTGCTTGAGGCCACGGTCACCTGGACGCTGGAAGAGCGGGACGAGGAAACAAGGTATTTACATTGTCTGAGGCATCTCCCCGCGGGGTGCCCGTAACGCACTCCGCACTGGAGGGACCTGGTGGACGCCACCTGCCCCGGGTGGCGGGGAGAAGGGCGCCAATGGCCTCCCAACACGCTGTGCAGAGAACCCCCCTCCCTTCTACGTTTGATGGAAACGCATCCCCGATCGGAGCCCGCAGAAGCACGACGGACCCAGATCGGGCGAGGCCACCTGACGAAGAGACGGCCTGCGCTCCTCAGGATGACCGAGGCTTTGGCGAGCGTGGAGGGTGGAGGGTCTGCTCCAGGCTGGACAGGACACGGGCGCAGCGGCGGGCGGCGCGGGGCTGCGTCCCCGCCGTGCTTCCCGCTGCTTTAAAGACCGTCAGCGTGGCCACCCGCAGACTGCCAGTGAGATCCGTACCAGGTCGCTGTGAGGCACTGGTGTCGACGTCCGGATCTCGGTGATCGTGCCGCGGTTCCGAGGACGATGCCCTTTGCTCCCAGGCATCACGCACGGAAGCATCGCTCCGTGCTTCCCGTCCCACGGGCCCGGGAAAGCGTCTCTGGTGAGAAAAGGATGAGGGGGAGACGGGTCTGGGAATCCGAAGGAGGAATGTGAGCTTTCCGGACTGATTTGGCAAGTCTGAAAGGATTTCAAAGTGAAGTGTGAATAAAATAAAACGAATGTCAGCAGATTAAATTATAATGAGAGGTCATCTCCTGTTCACTGTTTGGAAACGTTCGGGAGATGGGTGACCGTGGCTCAGGGGTGTGATCTACGGGCGGAGACGCCCTGCCCGTGACCTGTCCTCTTGGGTCTAAGCCCCAGGAGCAGGCACAAGCATGGGGAGGGGGGACTTTATTTAGGGCAGGTTGTAGCAGCAAACCCCCGGGAGTTCCTTACGTGACTGGCGACCTGGCGTGAACCCCCACATCCTCTAGGGTCACCTCGCGAGCCAGCATGTGCAACAGAGAGAGCGGCGGGTCTGAGCGAGCAGCGTGCCCGTGCAGAACTTTCCACGGCCCTTCTCGAGCAAAGTTTCAGAATGTTCCGTGCCGTATGAAACATAGGGTTTAAGAACATTCAAAACCATGCTTCTCTACGACTTGCCGATACACATTACTTATACGAAGCTGTAACAGATAGGTCAGGGATGATACTGATTTCGGCCCGGTTGTTATTTCTGGGAACGGAAGGTGAGTATAAGGAGGGCTTTAGAAATATAAGGAATATTTGGTTTTATGATAAATAATCTGAACACAGCATGATGGAATGTGAAGATTTATTAGTCTGCGTGGTGGGAGTGTGTGTGTGTTAACTTAATCTCCGTCCTTTTCCGAGTGTTCAGAATGTCTCCTCCTAAAGTACGTAATCCAGAGTAAGAGCATGGCCTCCTTTTGCCCGTGCCCCCTCCTCAGCGCCCGGCCGGCCCTGTGTTCCCGGCGGGGGTCCGCCGGCGGGGTGGGAGATCGGACGGGGGGGCGGCCAACCTTGCGGGTGCCCACGGGGCTCCTGGGATTTGGGGCTTCAAGTGCTCACGCCGGGGAGCTCCGGGAATGTGGCCTGGATCACGGGGGGGGGTGGAAAGAGAGACTGGGTGTCTGTGCCCTGTCCCTCCTCCCCACCCAGAGGGGCTTAGGGCTGCCTGCGACCCTTCCCCAGACTCCGGCTCCGCCAGCAGCCCCTCCGCACCACCCCCTCCTCTCGCTTTGCCCTCCTCACCTCGTCACCGTTAGGTGCCCCTAACCCAGGCCACCTCCCCTTCCCAAATCCTGCGACGCCTGGCCAGCTGCATTTGTAAGCTCCCCTTGGGTCGTCCGGAGTGGGGACGGCGTCTTGCCCCTGCTTCCCGCCCGGACATCGGCACGCACCTCCCCCCCGCCCGTCTGCACAAGCTTCCCTCCCGCCCCAGCCGTCTCAGTGGGGAGGTCCCTCCCGCCCCTCACGTGGTCTCTGGGTTTCACGCTGCTTCCGTGCAGAGCCTCTGCCTGGCCTTCAGCCCAACCCCCGGGGGGGTGGGACCACCCCTCGCCCAGGGCCTTACACCCCTGCTCCTGGTCAAGGGTCACACCCGAAGGGCACACCTTGTAGCTGTTCTGTGAAGGACACGCCTCCACTTCCCCCAGCGGGCAGGAAGCCGGGCTCAGGGTCCAGAGGCCTCCCGGGCGTGCTGGCAGCATCCCCGAGCTCTGTCCCGCGGCTTGCTCCCTGCTGTTCCGGGTTGCGTTGCTGACCCGTGTCCCCGTCCTGGCAGTGCTGCGGGTTTCTGGATGTCAGCCTCTCTGAGCTGGGGATGAGAACCGTGTTCACGACCCGCCGTCGAGAACGACTGTCTTGCCCGGAACCCAGGGCTCGCTCGGGCGGGTTCGGCGCTCGCCGTTACAGAGAACAGAAATTGCAGTTCGAGCGGCTTTCGGGAAACCACTCACTGAAGTGCAGTAAATATTTCTATTGTGAGCATTTCATTTGTCTGAGAGTAGCTTATATTCATTATGACCCAGGGAGCCCATATTTCAATTTTATCAGGCTTAATAGGTTGTAAACTAAGAACAGCAAATCTAACGCTACATAAAATTACTAGAAATGAACCAAACAGGTGAGTAATTGGCATCTGAATGACTTTGAACTATCAATTTTTGTATAGAATAATGTATTTTGGCTCTTTCTATGTGAGGTTAGCCGCAGTTGGATTTGCTCAAAAGAAATCCACCTAATAGTGTCATTTCCTTAATTAGAACAGGCGGCTAGAAACCCATTTTCATATAATGAAATGCAGGGGGTTCAAAATAAATTTTATTAAAACAACTGTGATTTCCTAAGTTCGGCCTGAGAAAGGCCTGTAGGAAATAAAAGCAGGATTCAATTTGATAATGTGATTGTGAAAGCAGTTTTCAGGGTATAAACTTTGTTTTTCAAAGTCATGATTTCGACAGACTCACTGCTGATGATGCCTTTATATAAATATACTTATAAACATGCAATTACCTGCTATTACGATCTGATTAAAATATGCTAGTTGTCAATTTAGTAGACATTCGATCTTGACAGAGCTGGGAACTCGGGAGTGGGCCGTCAGCTCGCTCTTGGAGGAGCGTGAACTGCCCTCGTGTGCGCCCGCCCCGAGCCCGGGGTCCGTCCCTCGGGGCAGGGTGGCCAGCACGGGCACGGCCTACTGCTTGCACAGATTTCATTTGTACCCTCATTGTCCCCGTCGTCGCTTGCTACATAGGTAAGTTTTGAAACCTTGCTTGGCAGTGAGATGGCAGCACCTTCGAGAGTCCGCACGGATCCCGCGTTTCCAAAAGCAGGGTGGGCCGGGGGCTCCCGTCTCTCCACCCCCGGGAACGGCAGGTGAACGGCGGCAGGTGGGCCTTAACAGCTGGGCCGCAGCTCTGGGGACGGTCAAGTGCAGACACCCCCGAGTGACTGTCAAGTCGAGAAAAGACCACACCCCGAAGGGCAGGATGCTTTGGGACCTTTTAGCTTGTCACCCCGCCACCTCCCCCGTGTGCCGTGGTATCATGGGGGGAAGCTGTGGGATCCTGGCTCCCCGCGTAGGACAGAGGAAAGGAGGGAAAGCGGGTTGGGCCGCCTGCGGGGCCGGTTTCTGTGTTTTCCGACTTGGAGATGATGGGGGCATGGCGGCATGGTGCGGGTCTCAGGCCGGAAGCCACTGAAGGCAGTGGTGGCACCGCGGCCCGTGAGAGACTTGCAGAGGCCTGGGGGTGAGAGGTGACAGGCCGAGGAATGCAATAGAACACACGAGGCTCTGAGAAGCAGGTGAGAGACCCCTGGGGGAAGTTAAGACATTTAAAAGTGGTCATGTTGGCAGGGGAATTGGGAAAAAAATCAGATGCCCCTGCTTGGGGGGTGGGGACATACGCCCAGAAAAGGCCTGCGAAGACCTTCAGCCTTCCCAGATCATTAGGACAGGCCTTCCCACGCGCAGTCAGAAAACAAGGACTGGGACAGGTGGATGTTTTTCAAATGGTCCATTTTCAACAAAAGATTACAAGGCATACAAGGAAACAGGGAAACGTGGCCCATTCGAAGGGCTAAAACGTATCTCTTGAACTGACCCTAAGGAAACATATGTTTCAAATTTGCTTATTAGACAAAGACTTTGAATATCTCCCTTATGTATGGTCCAGGAGTTAAAGGAAAACACAAATCAGGAAAACAATATATGAACAAAATGAGAATATCAACGAAGAGACATTATAGGAAAGAGACCAAACAGAAATTCCTGAGCCGAAAAACACAGATCCAGACCCACACGTGTATGGTTAATTGACAGATGTGTGGCGGTAATTCAGCGAGAGAGGGTGATCTTTTCTACAAATGATTCAGGGAGAGTCGGCCGTCTGGGTGCAAGGAGAAAAATTAACCTCAATCCGTATCTCACATCGTAGACAAAAATAAAGTCCAAATGGGTCATGGATCTAATGGTAAAACCTAAAACCATAAAACTTCTAGAAGAAAACATAGAACAGAACCTTTATAATCTCAGGTTATGCCCAAATTTCTAAGATTTGACAGCAAATAGACAATCCATAAAAGAAAGAAAAGATAAATCACACCATATCATACTTAATAACCCTATTGTTTGGGACGCACTGTTAAGAAAATGAAAAGACAAGCTACAGACTGGAGAAAGGATCTTCAAAATCACACGTGTGAAAAAGGATTTGTCCACAGAATGTGTAGAACTCAAAATGAAATAATAAGAAAACAACTCAATTTAAGCAGGGCAAGAAAATTGACCATACACTTCACAAAGATGATATACAGATGGAAATAAGCACATGAAAAGATTCTCTCACTTACACACACACACACATACACATTAGTATAACACAGTATTTCAAAATGAGCCTATTCTCATGGAAACCACCAAGCCAAAACCTATAATAGATATATGAAGGATAAAGAGAAGGGAATCAAAGCAAAGCTCTACAGAAACCATCAATTCACAAAAAAGACAGCGACGGAGAGAGAAACAAGGCCACTGCAAAAAGACCGGAAACGGTTAATAAGACAGCCGGAGTAATCATCCTGCAATATCCTTGTCAACAATAATCACTTTAGATGGGAATGAATTAAATTCTCCCATCTTTGGCGTGGAGTAGCTGAATGGATGAATAAATAGGCCTGAAATATATGCCGTAAGAAACTCATTTCAAAAGCTCAAAGGACTCACATGGGCTCAAAGTGAAGAGGTGGAAAGAGATAGTCCATTAAAATGGAAACCAAAGGAGAGTCGTGGTAACTATACTTACACCAGACAAAATAGACTTTAAGT
>CM052894.1:1005185-1040063 GCA_028534135.1 Potos flavus
CAACCCCCCCAACCCCCCCCGTGCAACCCCAGCTCCAGTCTCGGGAAGGCAGTGGAGGGAGGGGAACAGCAGGGGGAAACTGAGGCTGGTCAGGGGCCGGGCGCTGCCAGTTTAGCCCCGCGGCTCTGGAGAAGAGCAGGAGAGAACAAACCTTCACTTTCTTCTCGGTCAAAAGCCGCAGAACCACAAATGAAGTCAGGGCCGGTGTGGGATCCGTGGGTCGTGAACCAGACCCGTAAGACGTCCTGATTGCGGTCACTGTGATGGGAGCGTCAGGAAGGCCGCTGCTCTAGACGCCGGTAGCAGGGTTGCCAAAATCACAAACATTCAGGGAGGGAAAATGGATCCCCCCAAAAATCTGGGAGCCAAAGACTTTCCCTCCTCTTTTCCCCTGGCCTGATTTGGGGCACGGGGTTTAAGGAAAGGAAGGGCTGCTTGGGGGCGCTCCTGCTCTCACATGTCCACTGCCATAGCTTGGGTCGCCATCCCCGTCCTTCCTGCGGTCACCTGGGCGACCCTGGTTGTCTCTCGGGAGACATCCTTGGCTCTCCGGCCCACGGCTCGTTGGCAGACTCCTGCGCACACAGGGCGGTGGAGAGCTGACGCCCACCTGGGACCTCCACCGTCCCTCACCAGCTGCTGGAGGACCCGTCCCGGGCCCCCGTGAAGGACGGGAGGGTTTGGGGAGCCTGGGAGCCCGCGTCCACCCCGTCGGCGGGTCACTCGCAGAGACACTTCCGGCTCCTGCAAACTGCTCGCAGCAGGGGCGAGATGGGGGACGAGGGATAGGAAGTAGCCAGAAAGTTCACAGGGAGGAAACGACACGTGGGCAAGGCCACATTCCTGGCCTTCGGCGGCCACCGTCCTGTGGGTGGCCGGGAGAAAAGGTACAAACACTGGAGGCCGGTCCTGGGGTTGCTTCTCCATTTACCAAGCCCCACGCCCAGCCCCCGGCCCCACGATGGCTGGGAAGCCCGCAGCAGGGTGCACGGAGCTCGCGGAGTGGACCCAAGTCCACGGCGGGAGAGGGTTTCCGAATCTACCAGCAAGGGCAGCATTGATCTACTAAATGTGAGATTTATCGTAATTGGTGTCACTTAACTGTCTCTGAACTGCCAGCCAAACAGATCTCTTTGGCAAAAGTTCCTGACAAATTTTTAGCAGTCACGGACGGTCATGAAAATTATAAGAAATTGTGTTTATAAAGAAGAGTCATTTTTCATCACCCTGTTAAAAGTGGGCCAACTATTCCCCTCCCGGTGGTAGCGGGGAGCACCAAGGCATTGGTGATGGCCGGGGAAGGGGAGCGCGTCGGCTGGTTAAGGGTGGGCTGGGCTATTTCGTGTAGTCACTGGTTTATAATTGCACATGAAAGACAACCTCTTTTTTCCTTCACGCTCAAGCCATTTATCAGCTCGGACGAGCAGGATATGTGACAAGCAGCGTTTAAATGAAGGATGATCCCATGATTTATTTAGGTCACAGCTCCGTTAATAATGAATGAGGCCGGGCTCTGCAGATTCGGAGGGAAGCTCTGAAGGACTCACTCACTTTGCTGCAGACACGTACTATGCCAGGCGGTCCCTGGGCCGGGCGTCCCTGATGAGCTCTGCCTTCCCGGGCACTCAGCACGTGAGACTATAAAAGGCACGGGGGACAGGGAAGTCTAGGGAACCCCCCCCCCGCCCGGGCATGCACGGGGAGGGCAGTTCCACCCTCGCACAGCAGACACCCATCAGCTTGTCACCGGACACCCGTCAGCTTGTCACCGGACGTGGGAGACGCCGCGTGGCCGGCTCCCCTGGGGAGGGTCTCACCTCGTGGTATCTCTGCAGGCCCTTCAGTGACGGATCTGGGAATGCCATGCCCTTCGGTGGAACAGCCCAGAACTTGGACCCAAACAACCAAATTCGAACCCCAGCCCCACTGGTCAGCAGCCGTGGGAGCTTGGCCAGGCTCCCCGACCTCTTGACATCCACGTATTAAAACGAGCACCATGAGAAACACTACCGGCCCGCTCTGTGTCCCGTGTCCTGCAGGACTCACTCACGTGGGCCTCCCCCTGCCTGTGGGGTCAGCGCTCTCGTCTTCCCCTTACGTAGAGGAGGACACTGAGGCACAGGGCCGGCGAGTGGCACGGGGAGGGTGATGCGACCTCACGACTTGCTCCTAACACCACAGAGACCGAGCACCAGGAGCCAAGGGACAGAATGAGATGCGCGCATCAGCGCCATTGCCGACGAGACCGAAGCTCTGGCATCTGCATCACTCTTCCCTCAGGGCGCCAGGGAGAGGATCCGAGGGGCCGGGGCTCGGAGACACGCGCCTGCCCTCAGGAGTCTGTGTCCACCGCCGGATTGTCGGGGGCTCGTCCTGTTCCCATACCACCGCCCACGGCCTCGGCCTCAGGGTGGGAAACTCCACTCGTCTTCCAGTGCAGACGGTTCTTGTGAAACGTCCATTATTCATCAGAGCTCTTGCAAAGTTGTGCTGGGCGCGGGGAGGCACTAGTAGGGTTTGTATTTGGGGCTTCGGGCCCTGGCTGCGGAGGAGGAGCCCAGAAGCCGTGCAGGGGCCCACGAGGTCCCCGGGGGCCCGCGGGGACGTGCGTCCTGGGGACACTGGCTAGCTTCTCCTACAGGACCCCGCAGCTCTTCTACCCCAGAACGCGCTGGAGTCCGTGGCCGGCCACAGACTCGGTGACGGCTCCCCCCCGCTGCTGCTCGAGGGAGGAAATGGGGACCCGAGGCCGTGAGCACAGAGACGAGCTGTGTTCATGGGAAAAATAGCGACAACGAAGTGAAGGGAGGAGCGTCCGGGTCTCCTGCACGGGGCCCCCTCGCACTGCCTCGTTCCCGCGTCCTGGCCGCGCCGCCCGGAGCTGACGCCACTCCAGCAGGGCCTCCAAGCCCAGTCACCTCGGCAAACGCTCCCTGTCCGGATGCGGCGGACGCTGTCTTACTTCCGTGACGAGTCCCCGTAATCCCGGGAGAGGGGACGGCTCTGGGAATGGACTGGCCAGGGCGGGAATGTCCTCCTTCCTCGTCTCCGGCCAACACGCTCGGTGAGGTTTCAATGTCACTCAGTGTAAACTTGAGGGCCATCGATCAGCGCCTCAGTCCCCGGGCTCACCGCAGCGTGCGCCGGGGTAATTATCTGCCTAACTTCTCCAGCTGTCAGCGCAGATGTCGCCGGCGGCATCTGGACAGGCGGCCCTCCCGCCGACGGGACGCCGGGGCCTGCAGGTCGAGCCCCCTGAGACGCCATCGTGACCCTGCGTCGTGCCCCAGGGATGGGTAAAGCGGGACACACCGCGCACGTGCCCAGGGCGGGTTTGGGAGCCGTGGAGACATAGCTACGTGACTTGATTTCGGAGGCTCACACAGATGGACTGCCTCTCGCGGGCATGGCAGGCGCCATCCTTCATCCGTCCCAGAAGATGGCAAGGTGTCCCGGGAAGGCGCGTCCCTGTCCCCCAGCCCTCCGACACCGAGGAGGGCGTCTCTGAGAAGCCGGTCCTTGGCTCGAGCTGCCTACCATCGGAGGCTGAACCCCCGGGATGCTGGCCTTCATCCTACTGCCACCTCTCGGACACGTGCCTCCTCCTTGACCCCCTCGGTTTGGATATATGCGTATTTCCAGGATTTCTCAGTGGTCCCCTGTTATTTCCTGCTGCAGAGAGCCCCATGCGTGGGCTGCAGCCCTCCTCGCTGAGACTACTTTTGGGACAGAGCCGTTGCTGCTGTGTCTGGGGACAGGTGTGGGCGGGCTTCTCGGGGGGCATCTGGAAGGGCTCTGGGAGATGGCCAAAGACCCAACTCCGCCGGCGAGCCAGGGGACGCCTGTGTGTCCGGCTGACCAGGTGTCACCTCGCCGACCGGCTCCACACCTGCGCTGAGGGGACCCTGGGGGGGCCTGTGCTTCCTTGTGTCCTTAGAGATGCAGGGGACGGGAGGACACTGAGGACCCTGGACGACAGGACCAGTCCTCACTGTCGCTGCTCGTTCTCCCCCAGCCCCTCTGCCCCGAGCGCATCTCCTTCCTGCATTCGGGAAGAGCGCCGGCGGCCCCTCAGGCTCGGCTGGGGGAGGACGTGGAAGCTTCTGCGGTGACAGAGCCGGGCCGGCGGGTGTCCGGCCCCAGGTGCCCGCCAGCTTTGTTCCAGCCCCAAGTGCCCGCCAGCTCGGAACGGATGGTCATCCTGTGCTCTGGACGGGATGGTCGGAGCCACCAGGTACAGAAGGAAATGCGCTCTTCCACCGACGGAAGATTTCCGTGTCCGTGCTCTGTCCGGGAGACAAGCACATGGTCCCCTCGCCCCAGGCTGCCTCCCGGTCTCCTCATCCTGTCGTGCGCGGGCTCGGCCAGACCCCGAAGGGGTCTTTCCAGAGCAGACAGCCCTTGGCCTGGCATCCGTGTGCTCTGAGACCCCGTCCACATGCCAGCAAAGCCCCACGTGTCAGGATGGCCACCAGCGCCTTCACTGTTCTTGTCTCCACAAGCCTCTCGGTTATTTATCCCTGAAACGCGGCAGCTCAGAGCCCCACCACCTCCAGGAAGCCCCCGCTGACCGTCCCCAGCACGCGCCCTCAGCGGGCAGGTCGCCCAGAGGCTGGCGCCCCGGCGTCTCTGTGTCACTGCCTCAGCCTCTCCTCGTCCCCTCGGCAGCCGGACCCCGCAGAGGAGACGGGCCTCTGCTCCGGTCTCGCGTGGCAGCAGGCGGAAGTCTCCTGGGTTTCTTAGGGCTCGGACTCGGGTCCAACACGACTTCGCTTCCCTGGCATCCTGTTGGTCACGATCAAATCTCAGAGCCGGCCCAGACTCCAGGGAGGGCTGCCAAAGTTGTGGACATGGGGAGGTCCTGTTCGGTGGGGGCTGGGGTGGGGACCATCCCCCAGACGTGGTAGCTCGGGTTGTCCTCTCGTCCAGGGACAGCCCGTGAGAACAGACCAACCCTTTAGATGCACCCTTCCCCCCAGAAGCCCTTCCCCGGGCGCCCGTCCGATGCGCACTCCCTTGCTCTGGGTCCCCGGCCCCCGGAGCACGCTGACGTCCCCGCTCGGTCCCGGGCGTCAGACAGCGCCAGCCGTGGGTCCTCCCTGCGCCTCCAGGTCTGACCTTGGTTCCTCTGCCCCGACCGAGCTTGGGGCAGGGGCGGGTGCCTGCGCGTTCCCTCCTGAGCGTGCTCCCGGCGACAGACCGTCACCACGCCTGCGAGGTCCCAGCACGGTGCCCGGCGGGCGCGGGACGCGCTCAGCTGGCCTCACAGTCCTCTCTGACCCGGCCGTGTGTCAGCTCCGCCGGAGGGTCCTGGACGCGCTCTCGAGCCCCAGGCCGGGCCCCGCCACTCTCATGTCCACCTCCCCTGGGTCCTCAGCCCTTGGCCCTAGTCCTGGGGTAAAGTGAACGCTGTCCTTTCTGCTGTAGAAGCTGTTTCAGCGTCTGCCACGTGCCGCGCCGAGGACGCAGTTCAGACGGATGCTCGCTCGAGCTGCTGCCGTAAAGGTGAGGACAGCCTTCCTCCTAAATTCAGCCCAAATCTTTGTGCTTTAAACTCTTATCAGATGACGTGCAGGGATCCTCCTTCACGGGAGGAAAGAAAACCGTGTGCTTGAGACCAGAACAATATGGTGTCTTTCCCTTCTTTCTGTGATGTCTGCAGCTTGGGCGTCTCCTTGTGGAGAGATGTCTGGGAAGATGGCCACCGTCCGCCGGGCGGAGTGGGTCCGGTTCTGCCATGCTGCCAGGACCCTGCGGACCTTGTCAGAGCCGTGATCCGAGTTCTCCGCAGGACGCGTTGGTGCTCGGGAGGGGAGGGGCGTCCGCCCCCAGAGGGGCGGTGGAGGGGACCGCGTCCGTCTTGGCTCTGCGGACCTCCCCCGACAGATGCGCGGCACAGACATGCCACAAACGATTTAATTGTTTGCTTACAAAATGGTGCAAAGTCCGTGAAATCCTAACAGGAACCCCAAGAGGTAGGAAGCACTATATGCGGTCCGCTATTTCTCTCTCCGACCTCAGTAAAAGCCTGTCAGCACGGCCCCCATGTCACAAGATCCGCGGCGCGAGGTGAGATGCAGGACGAAAGCATTGCTGTCGTTTTTCCTCTGGCGTCGTTCAGAGATGACCGAACACGGCATGAAACTCTGCGAGTCCAACGTGTCAGGTCAGCCGCAGCCGAGGGACACGGGCAGCGCTCACAGGGGCGGCCCCGGAGGCTCCCTCCTGCTGAGGCTGCGCCCGGGGGTCCTGGGGGGGCCGCCGCCACCGGCTCCCCTGGGCCCAGGACTCCCGGCGAGGCTGTCCCCCGCCGCGCTGTTCAAAACAGAAGCGGGTGGAAGCCCCAGGATTACTCTTCAAGGGGCGGGTGGTGGAGGATAAGTAAACGGTAGTTAAGTCCCAGTTCCTGCCGTGCAGGCGTTAAGGGAACTCCGTGAATCAACAGACACAAATATCAAAGTCAAGTGAAACACTAAGTTGACTTCATCGTAAACCAAGCGTGGGAGATCCTTGCAGTTTGCCCCCGCGTCACGAAGTCGAGCACAGATCAGCCCCAGCGTGTGCTGTCTGGACGTCACGCCGGCAGCATACGGAAGAAAGAGGGGGGGAGGGAGGGAGGGACAACAAATCGAGTCTGTGTTGTCAGTCCTGGGACGACGCGGATAGGGCGCTAGTGTAGACAATGTGGGTTGAGGTCCAATTCTGACGGGTGTCCTGGAAGCCTGTGAGCAGCGGTGTCCACACAGGTCTGAGGACGAGCAGGACCCAGCCCGGCCCCTGCGGCTGGGGGTGGGCTGCCGGGAGCAGAGGTTCTGCCGCTGGCAGGAGCCCGCGGGGCGGGAAGGGCCTGACTTATTTTGAGAGAATCCCCAAGCTGTTGCTCTGGCTGCCGTGGTGAGATGGCGCGGAGTACCGCCTGTGGACAGAGGGCAGGGGGAGGGCTGCCGGGGGGAGGGCTGCGGGCGGGAGGGCAGGGAGGGGCCCACGGCTGTCTGTGCTTCGGGCACGGGGCGGAGACGGGGAAGGTGCCAGCCGCCCGCAGGGCTCAGGGGTCCCGGGACCTCTCGGCGGACTCGTGGAGGAGGGCGAGGCAGGAGCTCAGCGGGGCTCCCAGGCGGTGCAGCGTGGAGCCGGACCGGGCCGATCCCAGACCGATCAGCACGGGAGTCTCTGCTGAGGAACAACCGTTTCCCCCAGATCCGCGGCACTGACATGCACTACGGAACTTTCCGGAAGCTGCATCTCGCGCATAGACAATGTCAGAAACAGACAGAGGCTGTCCCGTGGCTTTCAGGAAGTCCCACTGCTCCCCTCGCCTCCTCGATGAGCTTGGGGGTGGGCACTCATGGTACGACGGGCGGGGGCTGGAAGACGCCATGGGCCCCGGGGACCCCCAGCACTCCTGGGCCCCAGCAATTCCTGATCGGAGCCTGTGCCCAGGCACCGCCCCCAGCAGCACCGAAGTCACCACCACGATGCCTCCCAGGCCAGCCAGACACCGGCTCGGCCCCTCCCCCAGCGTCTGGGTGAGGGGGTGACTGACGACCACCCCAAGGGGCTGAAACCCGGGTGGGGGGCTGGAGGCGGCAGAAAAAGCATGTGAATTGCCCTGACACCACCAAGCTTTCGAAAACATCAGCATTTATCAGCTGTGGATCTTTTTCCCTCTTGGAGATATTTTTAATTAAACTTTTCATTTTTAGCTAAGTGTAGATTTGGGTGCAGCCGTGAGCAGTACTATGAGACCCCCGCGCACCTGTTACGTGGTTCCCCCAGCAACCCCAGCTCGGGAGATGAAGAGCCCCCCACAGCCAGCCGTCGGCACAGACCCTGCCCCCACGTGAAGGTTTTTTTTTTATCTTTGTCCTTCTCAGAAAATCAGGAGTGCGCACCATAAAACTCGTGCGGGCGTCCAGATGGCAGAGTAGCGAGACACGAAAGACCTGAGTTAGAATGACAGGGACCAAGAGAGCTCGGAAGGCGAGCTCTGTCCCGGGGGCTGACGGACACACGTTCAGCTTCCCGCAAACACCGTCGGGGAGACGGAACGATTTAACCGAACGCACACACATTCCAGGGGTCGACTTTATGTAAAATACGACGATGTAAAACCTGAATGAAACTAATGACGGAATCGGCGACGGGGTGCAAGGCAGATGGATGGAGGGCTCGTCTGTGGAACATCAACAGGCGGGTCCTCACGCTCTCAGTGGACCCACACTTAGTGAGCTTCCTGCAACTGGTTCTTGCCGAATTTGCCCACTTGCTCCTGTAAACAGTTGTCACATTATTGCATCAAGAGGCAATAAAGTAATTTCTCAGTGGGACATATGGAAGAGGAGTTAGAGGGGAAGCTAGAAAGCTGATTGGTAGAAGGGGCACTTCCATGTCCCGCTAGGTGACCCCAGAGTGGACACAAAAGCCACGAGACATGGATTCCTGCCACTCCTTAGTGGTCACAGATTGTGACTGGAGGGGGTTTGTGTGTCAGGTCACAAGCAAGTGGAGAAAGGAAGCGATAGACCCCGAGCAGAGCACAAGATCCTATAGGGGGAGGTGGGTGGGGAGTGGGGCGTGGGGTGCGAGGGAGGGAGGGAGCGAGGAGACACCGTTACAAAGACCTGGACGTAAGGGCTCCTTCCCTGGTGTTACCGTGTGGAGACAAGCAGTTTTGGGTCCCTTGGGTCCCTGAGGACATACATGTATTGTCACGGGTCCAGTAAAACTGCCACGGCAAGGACCCCCGACGCTCAGGAAGTGCGGGGTGTGTCTCTGAAAGACGGGGGCTTCTAACGATGCTGGATGAAAGCGGTGTTGCTTCCCATCTGTTTAATTGTGCTCTAACCGCAGCAGGGGCCCCCCGAGGGCTCACGACTGTTGGGAGCTAGAAGCAGGAGGTGCAGCTGCCCTAACTTTCATCTGGAAGAGAGGATCCGTGTTCTAACGTGAGAGAGACCTGAGCAGCTCTGGACTATTTCGCGCAGTTGAATTTCATTGATTCCGATATGCACGTTCGGCCCTTTGATTGAATGTGTTGGAGCCGGTGTGAACTTAGAAATTGCTTTTGTCAAACTTCTTTCTGCAGCAGCAGAGGCTGGCTCAGAAAGAAGTGGGACTGTTTCTGAAGTTAGACTGTTTCAGAGCTGCCCAGAGAGGAGCCCGCACACCGCGACTCTCAGCCTGTAGCCCGGGAAATGCAAGCAGAAACATGTGTCAGACTCGGCGGACAGAGGAGGAGCCATAAACTGGACGAAATGACCGAGGCAACCATCCCAAGGCCCTGGGAGTCAGCCGGGCCCTGTCGGTAAGCTCTGAAGTGTATTCACGTCCGACTGCCGAGCTCTGGGCAAGAGTGGTGGGGTCCGCCGTGTTCTCGCTTCTGCCCTCTGCTCCCAGTGGCTCTGCTGGTCTGCAAGGTGCAGCAGGTCAGGGCTGGCCGCGAGTCCCCAGCAGCCTCAGTGCTGGAGGGAGCTGGCTCGACTTGGAGCAAAGGACGAAAGACCCCCGCCCGTCGGGAGTGTCGAAGTCCGCAGCAGTTGGGGACCCTGAATCGGGACGGCCGCAGTTCCATCTGAGATGGCTGGCTGGAACGAGGAACAGCCTGGCCAGAAACTTAACAGGCAGATCAGGAAAGACCCAGTTGGACCTCTCCATGAATCCCCACGGAGCTGGTATGCGGGCACAGGGAAGACCTACACGGGCTTGGTGGATCGTAGGAGGGTGGCAGGCTTGAGAGAATCCTGAAATTTGAAGGCACTGTTGAACCCAGACACACATCCACGCACAGAGGGCAGGAGCTTTGGCGAGGAAGGCATCTCAGCACGGAGGCTGATCTACTGTCAGTTGACCGCTGAGCTGAGCAGAAGCAGGGACAACCCCGGGAAGCAAGGCTGGAGAAGGAACAACCACAGTAACAATAAAAACACGAAGCAAGACAAACAAGATGCCATTGGCTGCGCGCTGCTGGGAGGGAGATAAGACACTTCGCCCAGACGAGACGCTAAAGAAACAACAAAAACAACAGTGCTTGTGGGGAAACCAGAATCCAGAGTTACTGCAATATATTATTTAACAGATCCAGTATTACTCTGCTACCAAAGCCAGAGAAAGACATCTCCGGAAAAGAAAATTGCCAACTTCCCTCGGGAATATAAGTGCAAAACTCCTTAACGAAATTTTAGCAAGCTGAATCTAGCAACATATAAAATCCATCGATGGCCAAGCGGGATCTAGTCCAAGAATACAAGGTTGGTGTAGTATCTCAGAATGAATTAACAAAGTAAATCTTATTAAGAGAATGAAGGACAAAAATCTACGTGATCATCTAGATAGGTACAGAAAAAGCTTTTGACAAATCCATTATCCACTCAGGGAGAAAGCACTCCATAAATGGGAATAGAAGGGAACTCCCTCAACCTGATAGAGGACATTTACTAACATCTCTCAGCTCCCCTCGCACGTAACGGTGAAAGTCTAAATGCTTTCCCCAGCACCAGGACCGAGGCAAGAACAGCCCCTCCTGCTTCTGCTGTTCCTCAGAATGTGGAGGTTTGAGCCAGCACCATCACACAACCACAACCAAATGAGAGGCATCAATCCTGTATAAAGAAAATGCTAAAATTTTCAGAAAAACTGCCAGAAATAATAACACAAGTTTACCAATGCTGCATAACATAAGATCAATAAAGGATAAATTGTATTTTATATACGACCAATGAACAATCTGAAATGAAATCAGGAAAACCAATCCATTCACAATAGCATCAGGAGAATAAAATACTCTGTAGTAATTTTAATGGAGGAAGTATAAGACTTCGACCCTGAAAGGCGTACCATACTGCTGGATAAAATTAAAGAAGAACTAAGCAAGCAAGGATAGTCCATGTTCATGGATGGGGAGACAATGTCATTAAGAAGGCAATTCTCCCTAAATTGATCTATAGAGTCCTACGGTCCCTATCAAACTCTTCTTTTTTAATAGAAGCTGACAAGCGGATCCTAAATTTTATGGGGAAATGCAAAGGACATAAAATAACAAGAGTAATTTTGAAAAAAAGAAAAAGAACACAGTTGGAAGACTTACTCTACCTTACATCAAAAGGTATTAGTAATGTATAAAGCTTTAGTAAATAAGACAGCCTGGTATTGGCATAAAGACAGGCATATTGGTCCATTGAACAGAATTGAGAGTCCAGAACTAAACCCTTACATATATGGCCAATAGATTTTCAATGAAGGTACAAAGGCAATTCAGATGAAAAAGACAAATCTTTTCAACAAATGGTACTGGAACGTTTCTATATTCACACGCAAAAAAAGAAAAAAAAGAAAAAAAAGTAATATGTTCTTATCTCTAGCCACACACAAAAATTAACTCAAAGTGGATCATAAGCTTAATGCATGAGAAAAAACCATAGAAATTCTAGAATAAAATATAGGATAAATTCCCTCTGACCTTTTGTCAAGCAAAGAATTCTAAACAAAGGATGATCCATGAAAGAACAGTGGGTAAGCATAAATTTATTAAAATTAAATACTTTTGTACTTCAGAAGACACTATTAAGATAATGAAGATACATGACAGAGACTGGAGAAAATAGGTATAAATCATAATTCTGATAAAGAGGGTTTGCATCCAAAATACATAAAGAGTTCTTACAACTCAATGAGACAAACGACTCGATTGAAATTACAAATGATCAGAAGGTTTAAATAGCTGTTTCACCAAAGAAAATGTACAGTGGCTACAAAACACCTGAAAAGGTGCTCAACTTCATTTGTCTTCAGGAAAACACAAATTAAAATCGTGACGGTGCTAGGAGTCTAGAAGGGCTGTCATGAAAGGCTGCGGGGGGCCGAGGGTTGGCAGGAATGAGCAGAAATGCACGCACAGAAAAGGGCAGCTGGCACTGAACCCATGGGGCACTTTCGGAGAGGTCGGCATGCCCCCACAATCCACCCCAAGACTGCGTCTGCGGGGAGGAAGGCGCTGCGGGGGTGGGCATTGAGGCAGCATTCCACTGTGCAGGCAGAGTCTCTGCCTCTAGGAGGACCTTCATGCCCGGTCTTCTGGTGTGACATCAGCCTGACCGTTCTCACAACCTGAGACCTTTGATGGACAGTGACCTCCTGCTCTCCTGTCTGCCCAGGTCGGGGACACCATGCCCTCCCCTTCAGTTTCGCTGACAACCCTCCTCTCACTATCCTTTTCTCTTTTCTATACTCGCCACCTGCTTCCATATTCCCCTGTCCTCCAAGGAGGTCACGGGGCACACAGTTCTCCCGCGCTCAGGCGGGCACACGGGGATCCTCCGGCTGGAGGCACAGGCCCCCCAGGGTCCCACCAGCCTGGTGCGTCCAAACCGGGGGCCTCTAGCCCACAGCTGGTGTGCGAGGCACCCTGTGCCTCCGCCCCCATGCCTCCTCCCTCTGACAGGTGGCCTGGCACCAGGAGGGTGACCTCTCCAGAGGCAGGGCTCCCCTTAGAGTTTGAGCAAACTCTTGGGAGCAGGACGGTATCACAGAAAGAGTGCAGCTGCCAAACTTCTGTCCTGAATTCGAAGCCTCAAAGACGTGATGAAATCAGCAGTTGCAAGAGGAATTGAAATGCAAGCAAAGTCGATGGCTAGCTGACCTGGAAGGCACTTTTGAGGACCACTTGCTATTTCAGAAAGGACAGGCTTCCATTCCCACCTTGGCTAAAGCACCCTCTGCTCTGGATCGTACCTGGAAAGCCGAAATACTAAGGACGTCAGGGCCTACTGCACAGGACATCGGGCTGCAACATCTCGAAGAAATTTGGCCAAGACACTCCCCAGGCTCCGCGTTCAGCTCGCCTCGTGCCCTTACCGTGGAGTCATCGCTGTAAGTGGTCTCAACAGGCTGGACCTTTAGAAGACAGCAAAGGCGTTTCTTTTTTTCTAAATATTGAAAATACTTCAAAACTTAAACTCCACAAGAGCTCAAATTCTTCACCTGGATTCCCCTGGGGTTGCTCTTGACCATTTTTAGTATTTAAATTGAATCTTCAAACATTGCAATTATTGGCTCTCCCCTTCAAATTTAATACATTTTGTAAAAGCTGCATTTGCAGAATACAGATTCCGAAGAGATGGATTTTCAAAGCCCACGATTCAGCTAAGTCTAGACAGTGCAATATTTTGACAGAAAAGTATTAACATGCATTTGTACATTCTGAGAGTTGGCTCATTTTTCTTTCTTAAGCACATTTTAAAGAAAGTCATCTGTTGGGCAGAGCTTGGAAGTCTCCACACTGCAGTGGATCTGGACAGATGGGAGGTCTGTGTGCCCATCCGAGAGGCATGTTTCGGGGGGGTCTGACCCACGGAACGAGGGCAGCATCCGTCTCCTGGACTCCACGCGAGGCACTTCCGAGCCGCGGCCGGCTGTGTTCGCTGACGGGCAGTCCTTGCCCCGATTTCCCCTTTGAGATCATCAACCACTTAACACCTGAGGATGTCTGAGTTACATTTAGCGATGCTTTCCAGTACGTTCCCTTTGAAATGCTGCGGTCAGGCACGGAGACGGGTGCTGCTGTAAGCTTATCCTCATGCCTGCCTCTCGGGCTGCTTTCTCCACGGAGAATCATGCTTCACAAAAGTAACACGGTCCTTGGTATAGTCTAACCACTTTAGTGTTAAAAATAAACTGTTGAGGCTAAGTCACTTCTTCACGTTCCTAGCTGAGTAAAGAAAATGATCTGGGGACATTTTGTCCAACTTTTTTTAAATCAGAAATTTAATGTATAAAAAAATATGCCCTGATTTAGGAAAGCTTAATATTCATAGATCCAAATTCACAATTAGAAAGCATACGCCTTGCTTGATACGAAGACACTTCGGTTTGATCCAGATACCCTGGATCAGAAGCAACTCTAATGCAACAATGTATCTATTTAAAAAAATAAAAGACTTTAAGCCTTTGGCAACATTGAGTGTGGACGTGACTTGGGGCTATGCGGAGCCCTTGCAATGGGTTTGGAAGAGATGGAAAGGACGCTCCGGTGAATTACTCATATTGCAACAGGGGCCTTGGTCAGGCTGCATGCCGCTCGGTCACCGCGTCAGGGGCACGGGGACCCTGCCGTCTTCAGAGACTGTGGTCAGTGCTCTCTCCATAAAGAAAGTACTGGAGATGAGGGTCAGGGGCTTGGGGCTGGGGGCCCTTGCCGCCCAGGTCACCTGTCTGCATTCTGAGACCCTTTCCAATTTCTCTGCTCTGTACAGACATCACCTGCTTCCTGGTGGGCAATCAAAGTGTGAAATTAAACTATTGGTTCCACAACATAATTTTCATAAACCCCTTGTCTCTGTAATCTGGCTACTTACAGGCATTTAATCACCAAGCATGCCACTTGTATTGCCAAGAACTGATTTTACCAAAGTTAATTGAACCCAATCATAATCCGGGGTACCCTGTGTGATTCCTGCTGCTGCTCACGATAGAGACATTTACACCGAGAGAGAGGACGGCCGACTATGGGCTCTCTGACAGATTATTAAGGATTTTAGAACAGGAGACCTCCATGTTGGCAAAAGCACATTAAAAGCCAGACAATTATGCTAATGGGATGCATTTTCATATTCCAGAACACCAAACAGAAGTGGGCATAAAGAGAAAAACCTTTTCTGTAGCCAAGAACAAGGGCAGGTATTAAATCAAAGTAAAAAGTACTCCGGGTACCATCTGGACCACGGCAGAAGCAGTCATGAATCCGGGGAACTTGGCCTCATCAGAGTCTTCAGCGTGTAGGGCAAGGCTGGTCATTGGAGAGCTGTCCCTGCTGATGGCTGTCACCATGATGCAAATTCACGATTCTGGAAAACAGCGTGAAGGGCTGGCAGGTCGGGAGGGGAGGGAACAAGACAGCCTCGCTGCTGGGTGATGCTTCTAAGACATCGGAAGAAAGACCACGTTCATCCCAGACTTGAATATATGAAGATTTGGCTAATCCGCATTATTAGATCACAATCTTGGTTTTCCTCGAAAGTCCCAACCCGAATTAGAGAACACGGCGGGGGTACAGTCTCTGCTTTTCAGAGACTCTTAAGAGGAAGTTCACTCTTTGCTGTGCAGGAGAGTATTCTCGGGTTAGGAGGGTTCGAGGACCTTCGATCTGAGTGACTGAATCAAGCCACGGAGGCGGGATGCCGGGCTCTGGAGCACAGAGCAGTGACCACCGCACGGGGCGTGTGCCCCTGTCCATCTCTGACACCGGAGACCAGGAGGGACCATCTATCCCCAGTTCTGAGCTTTGGGTCCCCGCTAGGAATCAGCCTTTGTTAAGGACTTGCTATCAGCCCGACACCAAAAATCTGTGTTGTAAACATTTTAGTCCCTCCAACAACTTCCCGATGGTCGTAAGACGCATACCAACAGATGTGGAGGCGAAGGAGTATGGCCAAGCCTCCGGAGCTATTCAGCGACAGTCTGGGGTCCCCTGGCCGCTCGGGGTGGGTGGCTCGGGGTGGGGTGTGTTGGAGAGCCGACCACCAGGGTCCAGAATGTCTGTGGCCACTTGCCACAAGCTGTCCACTGCAGTGATCTGGCTGGGACCCGGCTGTCCCAACTTGGCTCCCCCCAGATATTCCGTGGAGGGTCTGGGGGGCCTGCGTGCACAGGGCAGGGGAAGGAATTCTAGGCAGCGGTGGAACATGGGCAGGGTGTCGAGGGGAAGGCCGGGAGGGAGTGGTAAGCCCGGGGAGGCTGCATTCTGGCGGGAAGAACAGGGCTGGGGGCTCTCCGGGAGGCCTCTGGACCACAGGAAACAGAGCTGGGGAGTTTGCTGTTTACTGAGCGTCTCCCGGTTCTCGGGGCCCGGAGCCTGGGCAGCCCTGCAGTGGGGGGTTCAGGGAACACGGCCAGAATTTTCCAGAAGTCAGTAGCTGTGTCTTTGCAGACCAAAAGCCTGTGGCAGCGTTGCTAACCGGGAGAGTGAGCCCCAAGGCTGCTGTGGGCCGAGCAGGGGGCCTGGCTCAGCCCCACCACCCAGGCCTGGGCCTGGTCCTCTGCGCAGCGGGGCCCAGAGCGCCTGCCTCACAGGATTTCCGTGAGAGTTAGATGAAGGGCCGGGCAGAGCCTGCGCACGGTCAGTCAGGCAGCGTCCGTCCCCGGGGGGAAGGGGCGTATTGCCGCTCCGATTTCATGCCTCAGCCCTGCCCCCCTCCCTCCACCTCCCTGCGCCTCCTACTCCTCTGGGTGCCTCAGAACCAGCCATCTAAAAATCATCTCCATCACTTGATGACTCCCAGGCAACTTGCCTTATTCTCTGGGGTCCACTGCCAATTCCAGGAACGGCTTGGCCCACAGACGCAATCAGGGCTCTGCTTCCCTCTCTCTCCAACGAGCACCTACACTCAGTGGACACTGACCTAGCATTTCCTTTTGCAGAGGCTCTCTGTGCACATGTGTGTGCGTGCCCTTGTGCACATGCATGCATGTACACTGCTGTGCACACACATGGTACATGCATGTGCACGTGTGTAAGTGTGCATGTATCTAAGTGTGCTTGCCATGTGTGTCCCAGTGCATGCCTGTGTGTGCATGTGCATGCATGTAACTGGTGTGCATATGTGTACATGTGCATGTGTATGTGTGTGCACAGGTATATGTGTGCATGTATGCATGCACATGGATGTGCACATATATTGTGTATACATATGCGTGTGTATATATGTGCATGTGCATTGTGTATGTGTGCACACAGATATATGTGTGCATGCATGTTCCCATGCATGCATGTGTGCAAGTGCGTGTATGCACACACATGTACATGCATGGTGTATACATGAGGCACATGTATGCATGTATATGTAAGTGTGCACGTGTATGTGTGCAACATACGCATGCATGTGTAATGTGTGCATGTGTAGGTGTGTGCATGTGTAGGTGTGTGCAAGCGTGCACGAATGTGTGCATGTCACTGTGTGCATGTGCATGTGTATTCAAGTGTGCACGACTGTGTGCATGTGTGCATGTGTCCCCATGCATATGTGTATGTGTGCATCCCTGTGCATGCGTGCATGTGTGTGTGAATGTCTTGTGTTCTGGCATGCCAGTGATGGGCCGGAGGACTGGGAGGGGGTGGCCATCCCCCAAACTGCCTCACAGAAGGTTCTGCTCCCACATTTGCAGAACTTACTCTCACCAGCTGGGGGCTCAGCTTTGCCTGCAGGGACCCCACAAGTCGAGAGGTGCTGTCTGGGGGAGACCGTGTGCACATTCCGGAGCGCACAGCCGAGGAGCCACAGGGAACCCGTGGGCACAGGGAACCCATGGGCAGGAGGCCACGGGAGCTCCCGGCGCGCCCGGACGCAGCAGTCCTGTGGTCAACGCTCCTGCCCCCAAGGACGGTGCCTGTTTCTTGAGGTTAGGGTGTGTGGCTCCAAAGGGACGACCAGAAATGGAAAATTTAATGTGTTTTCTCTGAGAGACATTTTCCCTGGGAGTCGGAAAGGTCACTTGGCGCCACTGTTTGGTGAGTGAGCTTCCCGTGGTTTATATGACATCATCCGTGGGTCTCGCTGGCTCGGGGTATGCATCCCCACTTCCACTTTAGTTTTTAGAAAACAGACACTTTCCAGAGAATTTGGAAATGCCAGCTTCTGAAGCATGTTGAGCTTTCCTTTTCATCATATTCCATAATAAGACATAAAATTAAAATAACTAACCGAATTCTCAATGCGGCCTCCAGCTCACATTATTTTCAAGGATCTCAGTGCTTAGTGCCAGTGTTTAAATATAGGCTTTTAAAAAAATGCGCTTGGTGATGTGTGAATGTGGATTAAAGAGTCGTGCACTGGGATGGAGTTTTGTGCGGCGACAGTGAGGTCTCAGTGCTGGGAGAGCGGTTTCCAGGGGACACGCGGTGTGATCTTCGCGAGGGGACATAACAAGCAAAACAGGATTTGGAGAAAGAGCCGAGGTTTGTGTTCCAGCCCCGGCGATGTGTTAGCTCGGCCACAGAGAGCGTCTCGGGCACAGTCGGTGCAGGGCGTGACGTGTCTCTGTGGTCCCGACAAGAGGCTTACTGAAACAAGCTGTAAGACTGGTCCAAAGCTTCCTGTAGGTTTCGTGGTGTTTAACCAGCACACGGGGTGTATTCGAACCCCTATGTGGAAGTCAACTAACTCTTTTTCTTAGCGGATTTGCAATGTTGCAGAGATGGAGAGCGTGGAGACGCAGGTCTCAGGACCGGTGTTCCCGTTATCCCGGCAGCCCTCTGCCACTCCCCAGCGAACCTCGTGGTCCAAGGGGTGACGAGCCGTCCCCTTCCAGGTGAAGAAGCTGGGGCCCAGGTTTGGAGAGAGGGGGCGGGGCCAGGACCTGTCGGAGTGACGCGGTGCCCAGGTCCGGGGGCTCCTGACTCCAGCAACGGTCTCACCTCCACGTTCCACTCCTTCCCCGATGCGCCGACATCCCCTTTTCCCACCACTTGAGAAAAAGAAACCATATAAAACATTGAATTTTTATCATCTTATCGACAACTCTTCTATCTTTCTATCATGCTATCTTGATAATTTTTTTGATTTAACGCGCATAGCCTGAATCCCCAGCACGTGCCTCGCCGGCTGACAGGGTGACACTGAGCCACCCATCACAGGTGACATTGCTCCTGGCCAACCAGCGGCGGTTACAGACGGCAGCAGGTGCTTCTGGAGACCTGGGCCGGGCAAATTATATCAAATCCAGGGTTTTAATGGTCCCTCCTTATTTGGTTTTGAAAATGACAGAGTACCCACCCACGTGTTCTCTAATTCCAAAGACTAATAATGCCGGAAGGTCTTGTTTTCTCCTTAAAGATGAATGGTGTTGACATTTTAGGAGATCACTTCCAATAAGTCCTTGGGACGTCACTCTGGTCATTATTAAAAGTATCTTCTGGCTCACTGCAGCCCGGCCACCGCTGTCTAGATGCGCAGTTCCGGGGGAGAGAGCAACCTCGAGAATCCCTTCCCGTTTTGCTGGCGTTGCCATGGGACATCCGTTCCGGAATCCGGGCCTCGTGAGGCAGACGTGAGAGGCTAGGCAAGGGCGGCCAGGGCTGCTGTTCCAGCGCCCATTTCCTCGCCGCCGGGAGCTCCGTCCTGTCCCAGAAGGCCTGCTGGCCTGCCCTTTCCCCCGGGGCCTTGCCCTCCTGAGACCTGCCTTCTCACGCGCCACCTCCAGCTCCAGCGGATCTGTCCGGCAATGCCGCGATCCCCGACCATGCGATTCCCGAGAAGTCTCAAAGGTCCGAGTCCTAAGTTGAAGGACGACGGCATTATTCATTCTCTTTAGAGATGGTTATTGAACAATGCATTGTGACCGGGTTTCGAGAACAAAGCCTATTTTAGTCGCTGCCCGGGAGGACTCCGGGCACCTCCATACATGCAGGAAGAGAGCCCTGGGCTCCTTCTCGTCCCTCCAGCCGCACGCCAGCTCTGCTGAGCTGGCTCGAGCCTACTATCACGCGGTAGATGTAATCCCAGAGCGCGGAGACAGGGGCAGACAGCCCAGCCACTCCCGGCAGCCGACCTGTCACACCCGCCCACCCGGCTCCTGCCCCGTGCTGCCCACCCTCCAGAGCTTTGGCGCACCCTTCCTCAGTTTCCACCAAATGCGGCCTCCCCCCACAGCAGGTCTTGGCCCTCCCTCAACCCACCCAAAGAGCAGGAAACCCGAGCTGCCCCCGAGCTGCCCCCTTCCTTCGCTGTGACCGAATCCCTCTCTGGAGACAGCCCATCCCTCCCCTGTCACAGGGGTTCCGATGCTCCTCTCACTACCCAAGGGCACGTCTCTGTCACCAGGCCAGGCAGGCTGGCATCCCGGGTCCCCGGGAGAGGACAGGCCGAGACAGCGCCCACAGCCTAGCGTCCCTCCCTCTGAGGTGGGCCAGGTAAGCCCTGCCTGCGTCCCTGGCCGGTCCCTGCCCTGCCCCCCCCCTGTGCACCCTCGAGGAAACCCCTCCCTCCCTGCAGGTGTCCTGGGAACTAAACACGCCCCAGGCTGAAATCACCTCCCCAGAGGTCACGTCTGCTCTGTCCCTTCTGTGAAATAATGAGCATTTTCTCTGTTCCAAAGACCCGTGACAGGTGTGCAAATGGTGAAGGGGGATGTGGCCACAAGGAGCCCACAGTGTGTGGGGCGGGCAGGGGAAGGGAAGGAGCTGGGAGGAAGGAGGAAGGGAGAGGAAGGAAGGAGAGGAGGGGAGGAGGAGCAGGTGGGAGCAGAGAGAGGAGACTCAGTGCGACAAGGCGAGGTGACAGCCTTCTGCGGCGGGAGCCCTGGCCGCCCCGTGGACAGAGGACACAGGTATCCCGGCCCGCAGGTCCCCTTCCGTGCCGCCGTTCTAATGGCCCCGGGGAGAAATGAAGGGACACATGGTCGGCGTGTGCGAGCTCAGGACGGTCAGTGTCCAGCAGTCCCCCGTCCGGCCCGCCCCGCAGGACGAAGGATGGGGAGGGAGCAGACTCTCGGGCTGGAGGAGGCTGGGAAGGACAAGGGCGGCTCGCTGCCCGTCGGCCTCCGGCTGGCGCTGCCTCTATTCGGGGACTTCTAGAAACGCAAGCCACACAGAATCCATTTTCTAAAATCTTCCGCTTTGCATGAAAAAGTATAATTAAGAGTTTTAATTAGTTCACGTGGGGCTGCAGGTGAGTGTCATTAGCACGTTGCAAGCCCCCGGCTGGAATTTATAAATGACGGTTTTCCTCCTGCCCTGGGTCTGATCGAGGAGAGACGTTAAACTTCTTCCAATTTGAAGTTGGACTTCAAGTCATAAGATTGGCTACATTTGTTTTTAATATGAGGAGCGAGAGCCTGATGTTTGCGGATCAGACTCGGGCTCTGATAATGAGTTATGGGAGTCAGCGGCTCCACGGGCAGATCCTGGGAAAAATGAGGCAGAAAAGAGGAAAAGTAGATGCAGTGCAGTCAGGAGGACCAGAGCTGCTCAGAGGACACGCTTGATTCCATGCTATGCGTGTCCGCAGCGGGCGAAGTGTCGGGCGATCTCCTTCGGGAGGGGGCCGCTGTGACGGGGGCGAGGGGTGGGCACCTGCCCTCCTGTGCCCCCGCAGCATCCGAGCTCTAGGAGCAACTGACCTCGAGAACTCGGTGCTAGAGCAGCAAGCTCTCGGAAAGAGGGTCGTGTCCGTCCTGGGGTGCTTTCCAAACCTGAGCCCCAAAGACAGGGAGGGGCCCCTTCCCACCCATCCCTCCAGGCTGCCCGTGGGTCCTGAACGTGCATCATAGATCTCCCTCCCTCTCCTTCCTTCCCTCTCTCTCCCTCACCCTCTCCCTCTCACACACAGAGGCACAGGTATATGTGCACACATAGAAATCAGGGAATTGATACATTTTAATTTAAAAAATATAAAATGTAGCTAAATGTGCAAAAAGGGATTTTAGAGTTAAAAGCATGAATTGAAAAGGTTTTCTGTTTCCTTTCCTGTTTCTGTTTTTGGTCTCCATAAGGAACGGGGGGGGGGGGGGGGCGGGCATGTGGACCCAGGCAGCTCGCCTGCTGGTGCTCAAACCCGGGGACACTGCTGCCCAGCCTGGAGGCGAAGGGAACAGCCCATGGTGACACCAGGCTCCTCACAGCTCTGCCCTCCACCTCCAGGCCATGGAGGCACCCTCCCCTCCCCTCCCCTCCCCTCCTCTCCTCCCACCCTCCGTCCCAGCATGGGTGACTCAGCAGCCGGCCCCAGGGCCTCGGCGCCTTCCCGGGATCCTGCTCTGGACACGTCCAAGGCAGGATAGAAAAGTCCGGTGACAGATGACATTGTAGCTGGTTAGGAGACGCTGGGTACGCAAAGGAAGGGATCTCTGACTGAAGAGCGGGCAGGTCACACCCTCAAACCCCCTGAAAAGGCCGGCCAAGGGCGCACGGTCGGCCCCGGCAGGGTCAGGGAGCAGTCAGCTACGCGATTTGGGGGCCCAGTGCAAACCGACAATGCCAAGTCCCTTGTTCAAAATTATTGAGGTTTTTGAGATGGCGGGAACGAGCACTCATTCCACCAACCACAAGCGCTTGGAGCCCGGAGCCCCGGTCCAGGCGTGCGCCCCACAGCAGGGCCCGCGGGCAGGACTGATCCCACGTCTGAGGCTGGGGCTTTGGAGTCGGTGAGCACGATTGCCCGTGGGGGGTGGGCATCCCCGTCAGGCTCTGCCCTCGGGCCCAGCTTCGCCCTTCGACAGGAGGGCATCAGATGGGGCCGCGTCGTCACAGACTCTGCAGAGGCCAGCGCCTCCGACCGCCCCACACAGACACCGCACGGCCCTCCCGTGGCAGGGTCGCTCGTGCCGGGCAGTCCCGGCACTCTCCCTGGCGGCAGACCCACAGGGCTCCTCGGGATCCGTCTCCCAGACCCCCCTGCCCGCGGGAGTCTGCGAAGTTCTTCTTCTCAGGGCGGAATCTGTGGGCTGAAGCCATGTGTGCGTTTCACGCGTCCTAATTCACACTTGGTTTGTGTGTAGCAAACTCAGAAAGCACAAACTGTCCCTGTCCCGTTTTGAAATTCATCGCATGTTCAGCTGCCTTTTGAGTAAAAATATCTTGTTAGCATCTCAGTGCGGCGAAGTCGTAGATCAAGAGTGTTCCAACACCTTAAAACCCGAGAAACACACCCCCGGGGGACAGAACAGCATACAGATGGGGCCCTTACCCGCTGCTCTTATCAGTCAGATGCGATTCTGCAGGACTCAAGGGGCTGGGTCATTTTTGGTGCTCGTGGTCATCGGGTCGCCGCTTGCTTTCTGATACTGCTGCGATCGGACACCCGCGTGACAAAGGCAAACCCTTGGATCTTTCCCTGAAGTTAGATGGTTCCTCCTTGAGGATTTTTTGCTATTTTATAGGTCATTTGGGGGCGAGGCAGGTAAATAAAGGAGGCAGGTGCGTGTAGACTGCAGCATCAGCCACGTTCACCGCAGCGAGTGTCCCAGAAAGCTGTGTCCTACCGTCCACGGCACCAAACGGACACCACAACCGGGCGTTGGGCGGCGGCCTCCCTCTGTGGCATCCAGATGATGGCCCCAGGTGGGCTTGGTCAGCGGGTGGGTCTCCCGGCCTGGGGCTCGTCCCCTTCTGGAGGGAGCCCTTGGTCCCACGGGCCTGCGCCTGACTCGTCACAGTGCTGGTCCACAGAGCTGTGCTCATGGCTAAAGGCGATGTGTTTTCAAGTTAACCAAAGAGGAGCCTGGGCTCTGCAACCTTGCAGTTGAAGCCTTTTTACAAATACTTAGAAAAGTCCAAGTTTTGAGGCATTCAGTGGAGGAAGTGCCCTTCTTCTGCTGCAGTGAAATACGATATCAGTGCCCAGCATGAGAAAGTTTCCCGGGGTCCACCTCGGTCCTCACGAGGGCGGCGGGCAGGAGATGGGCCAGGACCCCCCAGGCTGGAAAGTTCATGAGCCTCCCCCAAGCCAGTCTTTGCTGCGCCCACGCCAAACCCAAAGAAGCCAGTCCGTGGAAGAAGCTGGAGGCCTGGGGGCCGGCGCCGGGCAGGGGCAGGGGTGCAGGCAGCGAGGGTCCCAGGATCCGGGCCAGGCAGGGCCGAGGAGCTCAGCCTGCAATTGGCTTCAAACCAGCGGCTTGGGAGCGTTGGAAGGACCTAAACTCCCCGATCTTGCCGGCTTCCCCGAGGAGCATGGCCATTTCAAACACCTAAACCGGTGGCGAGGTGGCCAGGAAATCGCCCACACGTGGCAGGAAGTCCGGGAGGCCTGGGAGCTGCGCTGTGGGCCCTTACCAGGCCCGGCGTGAAGGCGCCGCCCGGCCCAGACAGGGCGTCCCGGACGGCTGCGGGGTCTCAGCAGAGACCCAGGACCGGTGCCCCGGGCCTGGAGCCAGGCCTCCCGTGAGCAGAGGAGGTGACCGCCGTGAGGAGGGGGCGCGGCTTGCCTCCCTGGGGGGGGCTGCAGTCCCGTCCTCCCCAGCCCCTCCCCACCTCCCCATCTGGCTCAGGGAGCGCCCAGAAGACGGGGTGGTCTTCCAGGTGGGGCGGGTGGGGGGACCGACATGGGAGGGATTGGGGCCCGTCGGGGGCCATGGGGGTGCAGCATGGAGGGCGGAGGGGGTGGGATCCCCGGCCTTTCCTACCATGAGAAATTTCCAAATCGCTCTCACTTAGACTATGAGTGTTACGTTGTAACACTTGTAATGGGTTTCTTTTCTTTTTTTTTTTTTTTTGATGAAGATGGCTATAAACTTAAAAATGCTGGCAATCTTAGTGTTCTGCAAAATTCCTCTTCACAATGGAAATAAATCAAATAGTGAGAAGCAAGCCTTGGGATGACAGGCGCCGGGTCTCCCGTGTGACGGGACGGTGCCGCCGACAGCCCCGGGCCCTTCCTCGAGCTTCCAGAACTCCCCCTCCTTCCTCACCTGCGTGTGCAGAATTTGCACACGCAGTGTGACGGAGCATTAAAAACTGAAAGTTGGGAAGGCATTTCAGCCAGAGCTCCCTTTACTGGGGAGCCTCAAACATTCATCAGCCTTCCACTATAAATGGCTCCAACGCGGCTCAGAGCCCGGCGATTTTGGAGACGGCTCTCGTGGACAGGAGCTCTCTGTCTCCCAACACCGGGGCCATCCTCACGGCGGAGGAGCAGACGGTCACAGGCATCGGAGCCTCTGAGGACCGTCTGCTGTCCTCTTCCGCCCTGGAAGCCAGCCCCTTCCTTGTCACGGTAGAGCCCACCCAGCACAGCCCTGGGGCCCCGTCCCCGGAGGAGCCCCCGCCGCCCAGCCCCGCATCAGAACCCTCCGCTTGGAGTTCTGTTTTTTAAAATAAAGGTTGGGGATGCCTGGGTGGCTCAGTTGGTGAAGCGTCTGCCTTTGGCTCGGGTCATGATCTCAGGGTCCTGGGATCGAGTCCCCCATCGGGAGCCTGCTTCTCCCTCTCCTTCTGCCCGCTGCTCCCCATGCTTGTGCTCTCTCTCTGACAAATTAATAAATCAAATCTTTAAAATAAATCGATACATAAAATAAAGGTTGAGTTCCAGCACTGTTCCCTCACGAGTAGACGCATGGCCTTTTGAGGAGACAGCAGTTTCTGGAAGAAACGCATAGAATCCATTTCTGTCATTATTAAGGCACAGGCGGGGGTGGGCCGTGCACCGCTGCAGAGCTCCAGACCCTTCTTCTCCGGCCCACCTGTGCTTCGTCACCGTGAAGAAGCTGGGAGGGTGGAAAACGGGCTGAGCGGGAACCTCAGTCCCGAGCTCGGGGGACCCCGCTCAGGCCTCCGAGGACAACGGGCCCCCGTCCGTGTCCCCCGCCGAGCGGCGCACGGCCCTCTTCCAGTCCAATGACAGCAGTGCCCGTAGTGTCCCCGTAGGTAAAGTGCCTTTTTCTTAAAAAGAAAAAAAGCCCCAAACAACAATAAACCAGCACCTGACATTTAGTCCAGCGCCCGCTTCTGGGACAACGTTCATTGTTCATCTTGTACAACAGATAGATTCAAAACACTTAAAAAATACATATGCATTTGTATTTAGAGAGACGCCTTGGGCCTACCGAGATCAAATCATTTGTCGAAGTTTTTCTAGTTATGTTCTGGAAAAAGGAACAGCTGACTGAGTTTCTTCTCCTCTTGCTGACTGATGTCAAAAAGGAATATTCCATGGCTATGGGTCTATCGCAGCCCCTGGGGTTGCGGCCCTGGTCCCAGGGATGCCGGAGCCTTAATGACTTCCCCCGATCGCTCGGGATGCTGCAACCAATCTTCACCACGAAACCTGCAGTGTTTAATAATTAATCTTCAAGTAGCGCATAGTCAAGACCCTTTAATAAGACAGACCTGCAGCTTTCTCTTTTCCTCCCAGAAAATCTGCTTTTAACAATCTTCTTGAAATCCCTTGTAACACACATGGAATTAAAAACTGAGGTCAGACAGTTCAGAACGAAACCTCGTATAACGGTTGTGATTCCTGCTTGAAATTGGATATTCACAATCCCGTCGACAGGACCCTCGCATCATCTTGAAATGTTAGCCTCTAGTTAACCGTCCAGCCCCTTCCTTTCTTGGGAATTGAAATATACACATATGTACACACGCGTTTTTTTAAAACTGTGATCAAGACTCAATCGTTCAGCTCGTGTTTCATCGAGGCTTCCAGACTCATACGACTGCCTCGGTCTGGACAGAACAGGTGCGAGGCGGCACCGCCCACACGTTTCCGGGCGTGTGAGTTTTTCTTTCCGCCATCAGCACACGTCAGGGTCCTTACAGATTCACCAGGAGGCAGGCACCTGCTGGGTGTGTGCCGCTCTCTCACAAATGGACTTTTCCGTCCGTAGGGCTGACGGCAAACCTTGGCTTTGGAGCCCCTCCTGGAAGACACTGGCCGGGGACCTCCCTGCGGACGTGCACGTGGTTCCGCGGGTCCTGGGAGGGGCTCCCTCTCAGAGCCGTCAGCCCCGCCTCCCCCGAGGGTCCTCAGTACGGGGGCCTGGGGGTGACAACCTGTGAGGACGACCCCACGGCGTGATGGCTTTGGGGCCCTGAGAGGAAGACACGAACCTAAACTGGCCAAGCCCGTGAGCTCTCAGGCCGGAGTTCCCTCGTCTACCAACGCAGACGCAGTGACTCGGGCCATGGTTTAAATACTTTGCGCCCAGACCATCGTGTTGGGACAAAAAGCTGTGCTCATGGTTCCCTAGGACTTTCTCATTCAAAGAGTAAATTTGCAGTAGTTCCCGTCTCTTGGACTTGAAAATGCAGCTCTCGCTTCCCGCTCAGCTTGTGAGAGGACCCAGACCTCGCTCAGCTGCCACGCACGCCCCACTCGGCTCGGCCACATCCCCGTGCGTGACCGGCCCCGCCCCGCCTCAGGCTCCCCAGATCCAGACTGGGGCTCACTGGTCCCCGGGGGATGCGGCCCGTGGCCCCGAGCAGGCGGAGCACCCAAATCGGGGAGTTTTACAAAACAGAACGGTTGTGCCCAACGGGACCTTTCTCCGATTTCAGAGGCGGGACACGCTCTGTGTCCTCAGTGCCCGCCGAGCTCCTACCGCGGCCCAGGGACACCGTTGGCGCGTGAGACAGACCCGTGCACACCGCTTCCTGATACCCTGCTCCAACTCTTGGAGGACAAACAGCGAACAGTCACGGCTGCCTCCCCCTGGACTTTCCCCTCCTCGTCCCTGCTTCACTCATCCTTCCCAAGTGTGTCTGTGCGCTTGTCATCCCCCCGGTCGGCCCCCACCGGCTTGGTCCCTCTCGGGACAGTCTCCGTGAGGGCTGACGTCTCTGCAGCTCCGTGCGGGGCCGATGCCCCCAGCAGGGACAGCGGGCCCAGCATCCCGGGGCCTGCGAGCCGCCCTGGCTGGGAGATTTGGGCTCCAAATTCCATTCTCTGGTGGTCATCGCCCAACAAGCAAGATCTTTGGGGCGGAAATAGGCCAGTTCGCTGATTCTTAATAAACTGTGAAGGGATTCACCCGCCCTGAGCCCGGGTGCCTTGTCCCTGGTACACAACCTTTTCTGGAGAAATAGGCTTCCAGGTTCCCGGTTCTGTTTTTAGATTAGATTGGGTCATTTCTGATAATTGACAGTCTTAATCGACTGTGTATTCACATGCAAATGCTTAGTTTAATAACATCATCCAATGACAGACACATTTTCCCCTTTCCAAAGCACCTTGGCATCTTCCTCCTGTCTTACTGTGTGGGAACGACGACTTCCCATCCAGGATGTGGGAGGAAGGCAGGAGGACGCCGCCGTCTGGCGGGGTTCCAGGGGGCTTGGTGGGATCGGCATGATCCTGATGCCGATCGGTCCTGATGACAGCAGCACTCCACTGCCGTTTTGAGTGTTGGGGTCCGGCGGGGCCTTCACGTGGGTGTCAGCGCCGCCGCCAGGCCCAGCAACACACCCCTCCGTCTGGAAGCTCTTTCAGCGAGCGGGGGGCTCTCCCGGCTCCCCCCGCGGTGGGGGCCGCCAGCCCCGCCTGGGTCATGGCCATGCCTCCCAGCCCCTGGCTTTGTCATTCTTACCGTGTCTGTTGTCCGCCCGGGAGCCACTGGGACTTTGTAAACGCACAGCTGCGGTGACTCCAGGGCGGTCCCAGTCCTTGCCGCGGCCTCCAGACAGGCCCATGTCACGCTGGGCTCTTGCTTGCCTCCTAAATCTCCGCAGGGCCCTTCCTTCGTCCCTCACTGAACTCGCCCCGCAGGACGTCTTTAAATCCCCGGATGGTCCCCAGCTCTTGGAGCCTTCGGGCTGCTGTCCTTGCTGTCCCCTCCTCTGCCTGGAATACTTCGGATGTCGGTCCTGTCCTGGAAAATCCTATCGTAACTCAGGGCTCGGACTTACCGTCGCATCCCCAGGGAGGGAGTGACGGACTCCCGACCACTGGTTAAACACGTCTGCCCTCCGCGGGGACGGGCTCTGCGTCCCCGCTTACTAAGTGATAATTATTTATTGGTTTGTCACCCTCCTTGGCCAGGTGTGAGCTCTGGGGTGACAGGATCGGACCCAGCATCCCGGGCACGCGGCCTGATGTGTAGTAAGTGCCCCGGAAAGCTCGGGGGATGGATTGGCCGCTTACACGAGAACCTCCCCAGGAGGTCAGGCGGAACGTTCTCCCGCAGGTAAGACCCAGAGCTCATTCGATCGTCCCTTTGGGTTTTCTGGACTCTCTCTTTGGTCAAGGCCATTTTGAAAGTCAGATTTCATGAGAAAGGTTCTTTAACCTACTTAATGACACGGTTTCCCAATCTGTTTATTAGCAAACATTAAAAAAAAATCAATTCTAGCCATTAAAAGGAAAGATATTTAACTATATGTAGGGCTAATGATTTTCTAGTTTCAAGATATACTTAAAACACAGGAAATTATGCAGGCAGCCCTAGGAAGGCCTTCGACGGAGCCTGGCTTCTCCTGGCAATGGCTGCGGGCGCTCAGCCAACCTGCCGGGGCAGCCGCGAAGATAAAAGTCTTCTTATTTAGGACTCATTAGCAAGAAATAGTTGTTGGTTCATCAAGGCTTAGTGTCAGCTCGTGGGCAGGGGCGAGCAGGCACCACACTGGTGTGGAGTGTGGCAGAGTGACCACGTCCTACGTGGCTTGCCCTCTCTGGCGTAACGCCGTAGGCAGCCGTGACATTCTGAGGGCCAGACAGCGCCCTTTATAATGTGTAGACGATGTGAAGTAAGCATGACCTTGAAGTCACCTTTGCGTTCCAAGAAGTCGACCAGGTTACAGAATGGTCACTGACATCTGTTCCCCTGGTGAATGACGGGGACGCATGTGACCCCTGATGCTCGTCCCACATGACAGCGGCTCCTGGGAACGACAGGTGTGTGTGTGACGTCGGGCGGTGGCATGTCCCTCGTCCACGTCGTTCCCTGACAATTTCAGTTATTTCAGTTATTTCGTGTTGATGGTACTTCTTTTCCTACTTGTGCCGTCTCCCTATGCTATCTGATCAGGTCCCGTCGCTACTGTTTTCAAAATTCATCTGCCTCCGGGCATTTGGCAAAACTCTGGAAACTAGAAACACACTTGTAAAGTCTCACACAGTAAGAACTTGTACGTAACATTTAATAAGTTAAATTGCTTTTCCATGTAAATAATGTATGGTGCCTTTTCTTGGGATGCGTTTAGTTTTATCCATTTTTCCATTACAATGAGTGTATTTTCACTAATTATTATAATTATAATTATTATAAAAAATAAACAAAATTTAAAAATAGTTATTAAAATATAAAATATATTATAAAATATAATTAATTAAAAATATAATTATATATAATATAATTAAAATATGTTATAAAAATAGTATAAAAATTATTATAAAATTTAAACCTTAGGAAACTTGACAAATATAAACATAAAAAGAGGCTTCAGACTAATGCTGATTATGAATATAAATGAATATCCCGAATGCAATACTGGCAGAGCCCAGTGATGATTGGTGACCTGGGAGCTCACGATGGGAGTTTCCAGTGAAGGTGGGGACGGTTCGGTATTGGGAAGAATTTCATACACAACATGCCATCAGATGGATGTAACGGAGACAAACTGTCAGATGGCGTCAACGAACCCCAAAAGAACTTTCTAGAAAGCATCGATCTTATGAAACTGATTCAGTTCCTAACTCAGGAAGACTTTTTTTTTTTTAAGTAGTCTCCACGCCTGGTGTGGAGCTCAACGTGGGCCTTGAACTCACGACCCTGAGCTCAAGACCTGAGCTGAGACCAAGAGTCAGACCCTTCACCGACGGAGCTTCCCAGGAGCTGCAAGTCTTTTCTGTAAAAACAGAAAAGAAGAGCTCCGAGCCCCAGCCAGTGTGAACGGACCGTCCCGGGGATTCTGTGAAAGGCTGGAGCGAGATGACGTGGTTCCCGTCGCTGCCATTATTTACCATGACTGCTCAAGCTCTACATGACGGTTACAGTGTGAGAAAGGGAATGTCCCGATAGCACAGAGGCAGAAACAGCAGCAGGTCTTTAGGGTGGAGCACCCAGGACCCGAGAGACTCCTTAAAATCACGCGGCGGCCAAGGGGTTCGGTCACTGGCTGGTTAAAAACAAGTACGCGTGGCCCAGAAGGGCTAGGGGCCGGAGATGGCGGTTCAACGCTAATTTTTGAAAACACTCCAAATGTCTTGAGATTTTGTCTATAATGGCAATCACAACAAATGTGTAAGAACGTATTTGTCAAGAAATGTGAACGCCTAAGCCAAGCAGAATACAGAAAACACGGAGGCCCAAACACCCGTCGTCAGAGACGCTGCCAAGCAGCCTGCGTGGACCGCGACCCTCCGCCCGCCCCGGTGCCCGGCCGCCCAGGCTTCCTCCTGCCGCCTGCTGTCCTGTTTGTTCCCGCTCCTGCGAGCAGGCTGGCCTCCTACTCACACTGAGTTCGTGAGAGGAGAGGACTCGCCGTGCCAAATGCCCCAAATCACACTGATACACGGTTGAGTAAATTCATGGTCCAGTGCATTTTACCAATTTTGGTTGAAAAACAGTGATTCTGAAAAAAAGCAGTTTTGCATCTCCATTCCGCTCATCTCAGTCTGCTTGATAAGCACGTTCTGAGTCATCTACTTTCCACTGTGCAGTGTACAGGCACAGTATTTTTACAGTTAAAGCCTAATTTCTCTAGGATAAAAAGGACGTCTTAAAATATATCTGAAAATTGCTTACGATAAAGGGTCAGACAAAAACTAAGAGCAGGCTCCAAGTCGACCCCACTGTGTGTGGGCTGTTAGGGCCTGGGGAACGCTGACGGTGGACGGGGCGGCGAGGGCATGGGGTTTAGGGCTCCCACATGCGTTTAAGAGAGCGAGCACATACAGGTCACAGGGAAACCCTTCTGCATGAGCTATTCTGCACCCCCGGCACCCTGGACATGTTTGCATCCCTCCAGGGCCCTTCACCCTGTCCTGCACCACGGCTCCCACTGCACCAGCCCCCACTTGTCTGGGATGACGTGCGAATGCCCGGGAGTTACCTGGAGGCTTCTTCCCTAGGAGCTGCAAGGGGACCCCATTGTGGGGGTCACACCCAGGGGAGGCCTGTGCTGTGAGCCCCCAGAGTCAGAGCTGGTGGAATGCACTGCCTGCAAGGGGAGGAGCAGGAAGCAGGAGCCCGAGGGGAGCGGAGGAGGTCAGAGGCCATCAGGGGCCGGGCGGCTCAGCGGCTGGGGCAGGAAAGGACCTGCTCAGTGAGCCACAAACCAACTCCAACCTCCCAGCCCACGCTCCTTAGGTGCAAACTCACTGGGCTTCTAAATGTTAACAACTAATGCGCATGAAAATTCTTGGGTGAGCCTCTGGATAAAGTGAGTTCTGACCTCAGCCTTCCAGGTCCTCGAGTGGAAGGACCACCTCATCTCGAGGTGAGGCCCTGGAGTGAGGCAGTGGTGGGGGAGGGGGACCCTTCTCGGCCACGCAGCAGCAGGAGGGTGGTCCCCCTCCCCAATCCCTTCTTGTGTTTCTCTGCCCAACGCCCACACTTCATGTTTCAGCACATTCAGAATAATGTGGGTAATACTCAAAAAGTGGAATTGACATCTGAATAATTTACGTCTGTTTCCCTCTCTCTCTGCCCGTCCTGGAGAGGCGGTTGTTGAGAGAAGCCGGGACCTGAAGTGGATCATATCGTTCCAACCTGCCACGGGCACAGCGCGAGCCGGGGCTGCCCCCGATTGTCCAGGGCTCCGGGTGCCTGTCCGCGGGTGACACACGTCAGCGGAGGAGCAAGTTCAGCGTCACTGAAGACACCTCTGCTCCTCTGGCTTCGAGTCCTCCCACCAACCTGCTTGCCCACATGGCCAGGTCCCCGGCATATGCTCGCTTGCTGTGTCCCCCACACCTGGGGGCTGACTGGGGGTGAGGGGGTCGAGCCCGGCGTCCCGGGAGAAGGACCAGAACACACGGAGGGTGTGGGACCAGGGCTGGCAACGCAAGCAGCCGGGGAGCGACCGTTCTCGCTGGCCAGAGCGTCCCTTCGTTACCATCACAGTTAATCCTTCGTACAGACTTGGTGTCATCAAATTCTACAGAAAGAAGACAAACATAAGAGTAACTCATGTCTGAAGAAACGGGAATGGGATGCTGGGGGGAAATGGCTTGAGAATAGCTCACATTAGGCTCGTGGCGGACAAACTTAAATGTGTCCAAATTAACGTATATTCATTTCAAACACACCTTAATTAAACCAGCTACCTGTAGTTTTCGGGTTTTGAAATGATGAAGTCTACCAACCTGACACAGCTTTGAAGTCCAGAAATGACAGAGAGAACTTTCCTGGTGTCATTCGCCTTTGCGCATCCAGAGAAAAGGCCCGCTTCTGGCTTGTGAACGTCATAGAAATGTCTGTCTAGCTAACTCGATACTCCCTTAGCAGTATCCATCAGTCCGTTGTAATTCCAATAAAAGCCAGAAGATCTGACTGTACTTTGGGGTAGATTTAATCATCCGGCCTTTGCAAGAGCTCCTCCCCTCAATTTTGCAGATGGACCGATGGAAATGTCGGCCCGAATTTTTACTCCTTACCAGACAAAGCCTCCCAGACAGCATGCAGTAGAGCGAATACTTGATTGTAGGTCTGAAAGATCTAGAGTGTTCTGGTCAGAAGGCACCTCCTCTGAGCCTTACTCCTGTCACCTGCAGAGCGGGGTGGACGCTGGCCAGGCTTAGCGCTCAGTAAGCATGGCCACCCCGACTGCCCAGGGAGAGGCCGCACGGTGCAGCCTCCCTCGGCGTTTCCTCGCAGCTAGAGCATTAGCACCCACGACCTCCGTGCTTCCGATGCCCTAGCTGCTTGTCTACACCCCGGAGGCCATCGGGTTAGCGAGCGTGCTGGTGCATTTAAAGCCGCTCATTCATTTCCCGGGCCTGCCTCCAGGGCCGGCTCCCTCCCAGGACAGCGGCGGAGATGCCGTGCCTCCTATGTCCTTGCTTCTGTTCAACAGCAGCCTTTGCCACGGTATTTTGGCCCACGAAGCCGCGGATACCAGCCATATTCTGAGAAAACAAAGTCTCCTAAACTTGAGTGATGGCCACATTAAATAGTAATGGCCAAGGGATTTGGAAGCAGCTTTGACCCAATGTTCTGGCCAAAACTTGGGCAGCCGCCCAGACACGGCTGCTCCAGCCCCTACAAAGCAAGTCAGCCTTGACATCTCCGTGCAGAGAGAAGGGGAAGAGTTTACTCCCCCTCCCCGCCCCTCCCATCCTCTCTGAAAGCACCCAGTCCCAGGGCTGCGCATCGGCCGCTGCTGGAAACTCTGGCCGGGGTCCTCCGGGGGAGCCTGCCTGGACTCCACGTCCCCACTGCTGATCTTAGGGAACCACGTGGGTGGCCCTCCCCTATATGGATTCTGCTCCCACAATAGGGTGGGACACAGGTCTGGGTCAGCTGAGTTTGTATCCTCAGGAGTGGCTTCAGGACGGCAAAGGGTCTCACTGCTGGGGACCGTGTCCCAGCCATGACCCAGGCAGGCACCTCTCCAGGGGCCCCGTGTCCACGCCCCGCTGGTGGCAGCCAGCTGCACCGGCTGTCCCCCACGGGAACTGCCCTCAACCGCAGGAGATGTGGCACCCGAGGTGTTCCCTCCTGGCAGGGGGCAGGTGGCAGGTGTCCACGAGGGGCGACTCTGAAGGGTGTCCCCACTCCAGAGCTCCTGGAAGACATGACGGGAGTCTTGTGTAGTCAGGAGTCTATCCCGTCTTCTGCCCCGTTTGTGCACGGGCCTCTCTCAGGGATCCCAATCTAAGGTCTCCCAGCAGACCAGGATGGGCCTGCTTCAGGTCCCACTGGCTCAAGGTGCAGTGACAAACAAGAGAGGTAACCAGAATCTCTGAGAACCTGAGGTGAGAGTGCTCCCTCATGGGCCCTTCTAGGCTGATAACAGGAGCGGATCCCTATTCCTGCGCGTGCAGATGTGTTTTTAGCTGGGGTACAGCGAGCCCTGGGGAGGGAGGGTGCTGGAGCCCAACGCCCAGCTCTGCCTTGCTGTGGCCGTGTGGGCCGTAGGCAAGCCCGGTTGAGTGGCGCACTCTCCATGTGGACCAAGCACCAGGGCGGTGAGACCACCCGGGTCCAGAAGACAGCCGCGAGCCGACTGTGTCACGGGGCAAGCAGTCTGTGGAGGAGAAAACCAGGAAAACTAGGAAGCAGGAAGGTGGGGAGCCGTTCAGGGAGGGGATCAGCAGGTGCGGGGGTCCCCGCGGAGCCGCAGTAGGAGCGCATGTGCGCAGAGTTGGAGATGCTGGGGCGGGCGGGGACCGGCAGGTGGGGGGGGGGGCACGGAGCCGCAGCAGGAGCGCCCGTGCGCAGAGCTGGAGATGCTGGGGCGGGCGGGGACCGGCAGGTGCGGGGGGGGCACGGAGCCGCAGCAGGAGCGCATGTGCGCAG